>JASDQU010187261.1:0-20831 GCA_032191745.1 Picea mariana | reverse complement strand
ATGCATACTAAAGAAACACACTTTTACCTAACGACATATTAGACCAAGTAGATCTTAACTAACTCCTAAGTGTCTAAATATCCTAACATGGTTATGTAGAATCAAAATTGAGAAAGTTAGGAATCTAGCATCCTTCTCTCTAGAAAGCATGCCTTTAATTCTACTTTTTGGTACCCTCTCAAAAATATTAATGGTTTCCTGCAAGATAATGCTTCCCTCTCATGGCATGCTAATTGCAATGGAAATCAAGAAAGAAAACAATCTATTGAATAGGATGAATGATTAGAGATATATGTAACAATTATTAGAATATGGTGCAAAAAGATGAAATGTAGGAAATCAAATTAGATTCCAAAATGAAATGTAGGTAGTTTTTCTACATTTTTTTGAGTCCCAAACTTCCAGGGCCATTTTGAGGCCCTAAACAACTTTTTCTAGACATTCAAAGGGGCAGGGATTTCCAATGACATGCCCTAACCATACCCAAAAGTTGTAATCCTCTAATAATTCTTTCCAATGAGATATCATGTGCCCCAAATGGAGATCTCATGCAAAAGTTACGCCCTCAGGAATTGAGGCATCAACTATCCCCATCGAGGCCCACAAATCTTCTAGCGTTTCATCTTGTGGGTTTATGGATTTGGATGATTAGGATTTTCTCATTAATGGTTTATGTTAAAAAGGCCTTTCAGGCCTCATTGTAAACATCTTCTTGCAAATGTGCGTGGTTTTCACATCTCTTCTCAGAGATAAGCTACCAACATTATAGCGAGTTCATTTCAATCTGCATTGTCTCTTACAGTCTCTGCATATTTCATTCTCTAATAGAAATTGAGTATCATTGTATCTCTATGTTTCTATCCTATTTATGTGTTTCATTTCATTCCCTCATAAATCTAGATCATCCATGTATCTTGAGCCTGAGAAGGAACATTTATGGCTATAGGCTCTTATTTCCCTACCCTGACTATGGTCAGAGTCCTCAGAGGAATCCATGATACCTAATACCTCACACTAGCACCCATATTCAACTCCAATGTGAAATGATACCTAGAGAGGGATTGCATTGTTCTTTCCATGTGTTGTTCATGGTGCTTGAGCTTGAGAAGGTTAAATTAAGGTCTAATGTTGTTATTTTCCACATACAATTTTTATTCCTAGAGAAACATTTATAGTGCACAATATCTACTCATGGTGCTTTTATCCTACTTTAAGGCTAAAGATTCCCTACAAGGTTCCTATGTTTTCATTCGAGTACTTGTTCAAGGATCTTGATCTTGAGAAGCTTCAATAAAATGATAAAACACTTTTTTAGTATTTGATTATGGTTATTGATTATGGTTAGGGCCTTGTAAACCATCCATGTTCTCTTTTGGTGGTTTAAGGACAAGTTCATGGCACTTGAGCCTAAGAAGCTATGTTTAGGTATTGAGGTTGTTGTTTCCATCCATCAAAAAATGCTAAGGGCCTTGTTTATTATTTCCCTACCATGAATGTTCAAGGCCTCAAGACCCATCTATGATGCATGCAACATCTTAATGGAACCCATATCCAAATCCTATGGAAAAGACCCCTTAATGAGGGCCCATATCATTGTGTCTAGTTTTGTTCATGGTTCAACTCAAGAAGGTTAAATTAGGGATTACGACCCTTATTTGTCCCTTTTTCCATTCTTAGGCATCCATACCCATTTCTAGTGTACAAAACCCACTCATGGCACATGTATCACACTCAAACGTCTAAAAAGAACTTTTATAAAGGATCCAAATGTTGGTTATATTACTTGTTCAAGGCTCTTGAAATTGAGAAGATTCGATATACAGAGGGAGAAGTTAGAGCCATGAATGTTGAGCAATCTTTTAGTTAAGAGGCTCATTTGGTGCAAACTCATGATGAAAAATTATATGTTCATCATATTGACTACTAACATGTCTAGTTCGGTCCCCATATTGACCTTTAGGTGAATGAAATGTATTGATCTCCTAGTGAATTTTTGCAATGTCATGGTGATGGGTTCTAGACTAAGACTCCACCTTCCTCACCTCATCTATCTAGTGCATGAAGAAGAAATCCAAGACATGTTCATTGGATGAAATTTCTCCATTGATCCTTAAAGATAAGTTACCTAAATGAACTATTGATCGAGGGTGAAACAAAATTATTAAAGACTATTTTAAATTAAAAAAAAAATGATACATCTAAATGTCAATTATTTGTATCCTTTTTAAAATCACACAGTTTAGTTGTTGCTAGGAAAATTCCCAGCATAAGAAAAGTTAAAAGTTCTTAGACCACTAATCATGTTGTTAGACATATTCGAGGGGCATTTAATACAATTGAAAACAATATTCATTTGAAAGATCATAATGTATCTTATCGTGTATTGTAAAAATCAATTGTAAACAAGACCACAAGAAAGTGTCACTTTTTGACAAACACATCTCACATTTTTAAAGTATGTACCAAAATTATTTAAAAGTATTATATTAGAAGAGAAAACATTGACAACTGGACCAACCAAATTATTTGACCTTCATTTACAGGTTTCCTCATTCTGATATGAAGTTAATTGGAGTGGTTAATAGACTAGTCCATAATTTTTGGCATGAACATATGATGCCTTCATCCAATCATAAGAGGGTGCTAAAGTTGAGAAAAGGTTTTGGTGATTCTGAATACCATGTTAAACACATTCTTGACGTGTCATAGATGAAACATTATGAGAGATTCAAGAATGAGGACAAGGAGATGGACCTTGGCTAAAGATCTTTCGAGAAACACAAACATCGATCTATTAGAATATGCATAGACCGTAACCCGCGCTCCTTTAGACAACACATAGAATTTAGTTATTATTATGACACATACATAGAATTTGGTTATTATTAGGACACACATATCCACATCCATTGTGTTTTTCATACTAACCATGTGCAAGAATGTTGAGGCATACAACCACCAATTTCATCAAAAGACTTTATCATAGCATCATGTCCAAGGCCTGATGGGAAAATAATATGAAAAATATTTTATAGATGAGACATGTCCCAAGTGTAGTGGATTTGCATTATTAAGCCAATGCATTCATGAAATTAAAAACCATGAATTTGGAAAGATGGTGGTTGACATGTAGAGCTTCAAATATGTTACTTATGAACAAGAATATGGGAAAGAAAGAAAAATATAGCTTTGGTGATATCACAAGTGAGAATACATTCTTTTAAATTAGACTTGAAATTTTTACATATATTTTGAAAATATAACATTCTAATTATGATCTAATTTTTGTGTCAATGAATACAAGTATGTAATTTCATGAAGAGATTTTTTGAAAAAATCCATCAATATGTTCAACATGCCCATGTAGTATGATGAAGCAATTTAAAATATGCATTTTTTCTTTAAATACAATATATTTAACTTGCATCCATAGTTGACATTGACATTGTTTACATTGGACTTGGCTACTCATAAGAGGTCAAACAATACACCAACTACCATAATTTTAAACTCCATATATATAAATAGAAATGCACTTCAAATTTGAGTTCCAAGTGTTGACTCAAAATAAAATTATTATTAGTTTTTGTCTCATCATCTGTTATTCAAGCAATACATGAAAATTGAAATCGAATGTTTAAAATGAATATTATGATCATATATTTTTTTGGAGAATGAATCAATATTTCCAAAAAGATTACTTGAAAGCGTTTCGAGTGTGTCAAATATAATGATACAAAATTGAAGTGCCATCGGTGTTGAAATATTGTAACTGCAAAGAGTATTATATTTATTATTGATGTATTATTAATTAGATCAATCCCCTTTTGTAGTGTTTCCAAGACCGAGCCTCGTTGTAAACCATGTTCTGAAAGGAATTGTAATTATGTTTTATAGGCTGGTGAGCCAAGTTTTATAAGCTGGAGGCTTATGTGTTTGTTAGGCCAGGGAGCTTGAGTGTTGAAGGCCAGGAGCCAGCTGTTGCATATGTAATCACGCAGAAAAATTAATAAAATATAAACACCGCCATGTGTAGACCGATCACGATGAATGAGTGAAGGGGGACTAAGAATCCATAGAGTGGGCAAGGAATTAGGGGGCTTAAGCCTGGGAATAATAACATTTATGTTTTCACTTTATGTTTTCACTTTTATCCCAAGTTCCTGGCAAGGGAAAGCATGAAAAGGGGATGCATGCTGATGGAATGCATGCAGTCCCGAGGGTGACAAGAGTCCACCCTAGTGCATGCAAATAAAACAGCCGAGATGAGCCATGAGATCTCTCTCTTCCATTCCACCCGACAACCTGAGCGATTAGGGAGCACGGAATAGTAGGACCGACCCAACCACTGCAAGAATAACTCGTGCATTCCTAAGAATCATGAATCCCGTGTTGTATTTGATAGTCTGTGCACATCCCCTGTCCGACTGATCGAACCTATGCGTGGAGGCTCTGTCCCGAAGTCGTGACCCTGAACCATTCTGCCATTGTTGAACCAGTTGGAAAGCCTGTGTTTGGCTCTGTAAATCTGGGTACACCTCTATTCTATGAGCCAAGAAGCCTATGTTGTTTCTGAAGAGCCGGTCTCATCCTCTGTTCCGAGTCGTGGAGTCTGTGTCGACCCTGCAGAATTACTTATCACACATTCCTGTGAACCATCACTGTGAGGCCTCGAGCCATTGACTGAGCCTGTTTGAGAGGTCCTATTTGTATTTCCAGTTGGCGATGGTGACCACGTAGAGCTGGACTGCACGTGGCTTGATGGCCAATGCAAGTTGTGATTGAACCTGCGTGTGATCTCTCTCTGGGTGAGGGAGGTGGATGTTGTTGGAAGAGGTTTCTTCCAGAGAGTGCCCTGCACCAGCTTCAGGCTCTGAGACTTCCTGATCCATCCTGTTACCGAGACCCAGAGAGGGAGGTTAGCACCGATGGACTGTGCTTGTGAAGGTGTATACTCTCCGGCGGAACAAGCATGTGGGGAATGAGAGTCTGGTAGTAGTGGGCATAAGATGGCATCCTGGGAAGAATCCTTCCATATTTTATGTTTTGTTTTCCCTGTAACCTCAGACTAGCCTAGAATTCCTTGCCTTAGGATGGAGCTTAGTCCCAGCTTGGGGGTGACCCATTGCTGAGCTGATGAGCAGTGCGGTCTAAGGCTAGGAGGTTCGTGGAAGGCCTGCACTTGGTTGATGGAATCTACCACTGTAAAAAGATAAGTATCTGATTATGCCTTAATCATGTTTTGTAGGACTGTGCTGCTTATGTTATCATGATTTTCGTTGTGTATATGAATTAATATGGAATGCTATGGATTGATAATTATAGCAGTAAATAATATGTTTTACTCTGAGCTTAAGTGTGTTTATTTGTTGAATGCATGTGGACCATATAATACATGTATGAGTTATGTATAAAGTGGTGTTAAAGTTTTCTTTTAAGAGCGATTAATCCATGGTAGCTGAAAAGGTGCGCTACACCTTTTGTGGATTGATCATGTCAGGTATTGTAAATGACCAAATCCCCTTTTCCGGATTGTTCAAACCCTAATTGTAATAGGATAAATGAAAATTCAGCCCTAGAATATATTAAAGTGGTTATAAACACCCAGAATGAGAAGTCGGCCTTGCGAGTGAAAAGACACCTCATTATTGCCATACATGCAAATTAGGGCTTTTTATTGAAGAAGAATTTCATCCCCAAATCCATCTATAAAAGTGTGCCCTTCCTCAAGGAACACTTTGGCATCATCAACACACCTTTTCAGTGGCTAGATCTTTGAGAAAGTGAAACCCTAGTTTTCACCAGGTACTAGAAAACCAGAAGTACCAAAAAACTAGAAGCACCAATTCGGAAATCCACTGATCAAGTTTGAAGGGGTAAAAGTTGGATTTTTTGAAATCTAACCACATCAGGATACTCGCCTCAGCCAAGCACACCTCCTGGTAAGTTCAAAATTCAATTTTGAGCATTTTCATTTTCAATCATTTTCCTAGCTCCAGATAAAAGATGTTTGCAAGCACTAATCTTGTTGACAAGCTAGAAGGTGTGGAAAACTTCCATTCCTATAAGTATAGGATTGGAATCATTCTTGAAGAGAATGACCTAGAAATATTCGTTGGAGAAGAAGTAAAAAAACCCATCGATGCTGCAGATAAAGAAAAGCACCAAAAGGACACAATTAGGGCTAAGAGAATCATTGCAAATTCTATCAAAGATCACTTGATTCCTCAAGTATCTTCAAAGAAGACTCCAAAATAAATGTGTGATTCCCTAACCATATTATATGAAGGAAAGAATATAAATCAAAAGATGAATCTAAGAACTCAACTCAATAATACAAGGATGTAGAAAGGAGAAACGATCCAGGAATATTTCTCTAGAATATCAGAATTCAAAGAACAACTAGAAGCAATTGGATATACCATAGATGGAGACGAACTCATAATGATGACCCTTAATGGTCTCACAAGACCTTGGTATGCATTCATCCAAACTGTTTGTGCTAGAACGGAGAAACTAAAATTTGAGAGTTTTTGGAAAGAATGTATTCAAGAAGAATCAAAGAGTAGCTAACCGAGAATAATTACTATGAAGAGATGAAGATCAATCCCTAGCTACTCACACTAAGGGAGGAAGAAAGAAGTCTCATTTCAAGAAAGGAACTCATAAAGAATCTCAATCCCAAAAAACAATCATACATAAATAATCTCAACTAAAGAGACTCCAGAAGAAAGGACAAAGAAAAGAAAGAGACTTTTTATCTTACCAATGCTACCATTGTGACAAGATGGGACATATTGCGAGACATTGTCCAGCTAGACAAGAAGAATAAAAGAGAAAAAACAATAGGCATCATGCCCATGCAGTTGAATATGAAGAGCCACCCACAAAGATGCTAAAAGAATGAATTGAAGACTATGTTATAATATCGGCCCTCTCAGGACCAGTAGAACCTGGAGCGGACACTTGGCTCATTGATAGTGGTGCTTCCAAGCACATCAAAGGTCAAAGAGACATTCTCTCTTGCCTTTCAGAAAATAATTTTTCTCAAAAATTTACGCTTGGAGATGATTATCAATACCCTATCAAGGGAGTAGGAGAATCAAAGTACAAGTTGAATTCAGGAACTCCAATGAAGATGAAGGATGTACTCCATGTACCAGGTTTGAAAAAGAACCTACTCTCCACATCAAGTTTATAAAATAAAGGCTTCAAACTTGCCTTTATAGATGGAGAAGTTCTTATGTGGGCTAAAGGAAAAACCAGGAAATAAGCAATTGTTATTGGAAAAGACAAAGGTGGCTTGTATAATATAAAGGGTCACTCAGAAGCATCCATGACCCATGCCATTGAGAATCCATGTTAAATTTGGCATAGAATATTATCCGACATCAACTACAAGGCATTACCATATGTATGCAAGGCAGTCACAGGTCTACCATAACTCAATGTTGACCATGAAGGTGTGTGCAATGGATGTGCACAAGGGAAGAACATCAAGAACCCTTTTCCAAAGAGAGATAGTAAAGCAGAAGGAGTCTTATAACTCATTCACTCATATGTGTGTGGCCCAATGCCATCATCCTCCATCAATGGGTATGTATACTATGTATCTTTTACTGATGACTATTCTCGTAAAACCTAGGTTTACTTTTTGAAATCAAAAGATGAAGTGTTCAGTAAATTCAAGGAATTCAAAGCCTTGATAGAGAATCTTTCTGAAAGAAATATAAAGATACTCAGGTCAGATAATGGAGGAGAATACACCTAAAAAGAGTTTGTAAACTATTGCAAAGATGCTGATATCAAGAGGGAGCTCACCACTCCCTACAATCCTCAACCAAATGGTGTAGCATAAATAAATAACATAACTATAATGGAAGCAGTGAAGACCATGATCCATGATCAAGATATTCTAATGTGCTTATGGGAAGAAGCAGTAAGAACAATAGTATATGTACAAAATCGATTGTCCCATAGTGCACTTGGGATCAAGACCCCTGAAGAAATGTTCTCCGGAAAGAATCCAGAAGTAAGCCATCTCAAAATATCTAGCTGCCTAGTATTTGTACATATTCCAAAAGAGAAGAGAAACAAGATGGACCCTTCAAGAAAGAAGGGAATATTTATTGGATACTGTAAAGTCTCCAAGGCCTTCAGAGTTTATATACCAAGTCACCATCATATTGAGATCAACAAGGATGTGACCTTTGATGAATATGAAACACTCAAGAAATCAAGAAGATTCCAACTTGAATAAGTATATGAAAAGGAACCTGTAGCTCCCAAAGTTGCAGAACCAATGAGGGAAGTCATAGCCTCCCTTGATGACTAAATTCTAGAATATCATGACATAGTATAATTTCAATAACCTCTGCATATGACGATCTCCCACAAGAGAAATCTATCTTGGGCAAGGGAACTCATTCAAGATGGAGAGAAGTATGGTGTTTTCGAAGGAACCATGAGACAAGTAAAGAGACCTAAGCCATTCTCCATTTATATGGCTTTGATGTGTGATCTCTTAGAGAAGGATCCTACCTGCTTTGAAGAAGCTATTCAGAAGAAAGAATGGGCACATTCCATGACAGAAGAATACCAATCCATCATAAAAAATGATGTATGGCAAATAATTCCCAGACTGAAGAGCAAGGATGTGGTATCTTCCAAATGGATTTTCAAAATAAAGCATGTTACTGATGGAATTATTGAGAAGTATAAAGCAAGGTTTGTCACTCATGGATTTTCTCAAAAGGAAGGCATTGACCATGAAGAGAAATTTGCTCCTATAGCCAGATACACTTCGATCATAACCATCATAGCCCTTGCAGCTAAGATGAAGTAGAATTTACACCTGTTGGACGTAAAGAAAGCTTTCCTAAATGGTGTCATCGAAGAAGAAGTGTATATAAAACAACCTCAAGTATTTGAAGTTGAAGACAAGAAGACTCATGTTTGCAAGTTGAAGAAGGCTTTGTACGGATTGAAGCAAGATCCTAGAGCTTGGCATGGAAGGATAGACAGTTTTCTGATGAGCTTGGGCTTAACCAAGAGTAAAGTTGATTCTAACCTCTACTTCAAGGTTGTGAATGATGAGCTTGTTATATTTTTGTTGTATGTGGATGACTTATTCTTAACTGGAGAAGAAAATCTCATCACTAAATGTAAGAAGAAGCTTGTTGCAAAATTTGAGATGAAAGACCTTGGCCTAATGCACTATTTCTTAGGTCTTGTGGTATGGCAGAGTCCAAAGAGAATCTTCCTTAACCAAGGGAAGTATGCAGTTGAAATCTTGAAGAGATTTGATATGTTGGAGTGCAAGTCCATGAATACACCCATGGAAACAAAATTGAAGCTCTTGGTTAACACTTTGTCAGAATTGATTGATGCCATGCTATATAGACAGATCATTGGATCGCTGATGTATCTGACGAACACCAGATCAGATATTTGTTTTGCTGTGAACACCTTGAGTCAGTTTCTGGTAGAATTTAGACATGTTCACCTAGTTGTTGCAAAACATATGATGAGGTACCTTAAGGGTACATTAGATTATGGTCTCAGTTATGATGAATATCATGACTTCAAACTGAGTGGGTACACTGATTCAGATTGGGCTGGAAGTGTCTCTGACAGGAAGAGAACTTTAGAATGTTGCTTCAGTATGGGGTCAGCCATGATCTCATGGTAGAGTAGGAAGTAATCAAGTATTTCTCTCAGCACAGTGGAAGAAGAATACATGGTTGCATGTTCTGCCATTTGTGAAGCCATATGGCTTAAGAAGTTGTTCACAAGTCTATTCGACCTAGAGATGGAAGCAACCATGATCCTATGTGATAACAAGAGCTGCATAAAGATGGAAGAGAATCCTGTATTTCATGACAAGTCAAAACACATAGAGATATGATATCACTACATCTGTGACATGGTGCAGAGAGGATACATAAAGCTCCAATATGTTATCATAGATGAATAGGTTGTTGATGTGTTGACAAAGCCTCTATCTCGTGCAAAGTTTGAGCACTTTCGAGATAATCTTGGCATAGTATGAAAGGACCTCCCTCAAAAGGGGGAGTTGTGTTGATGTGTCAGCTTAATTGTTGTGATGATGTGCCAGCTTAATTGCTGTGATGATGTGCCATCTTATATTGTTGTGATGATGTGCCAGCTTAATTGTTGTGATGATGTGCCAACCTCGTGTTGTGATGATGTGCCAACCTTGTGTTGTGATGATGTACCAGCCTCATGCTGTGATGATGTGATCAACCTTGTGCTATCATGATGATGTATTAGTTTTATACTAATCCATGTTGATGCAAATGATGATACCATTCCAGCTTTCTGTTGGGAATGATGATTTTGATGATGAGAAAAACTTTTGATGATTTATAGATACGCCATTCAATTTTCCAAGATGTTGTTGATGATGTTGTCCTCTCCCTCGCCTGATGTTGTTATAAAATAGCCTTCTTGTTAAGGGGGAGTGTTGAAATATTATAACTACAAAGAGTATTATATTTATTATTGATGTATTATTCATTAGATCAATCCCCTTTTGTGGATTAATCATGTCGGGTATTGTAGATGACCAATTCCCCTTTTGCGGATTGGTCAAACCCTAATTGTAATAGGCTAAATGAAAATTTGCCCCCAGAATATATTAAAGTGGTTACAACCACCTAGAATGAGAAGTCGACCCTGCCAGTGAAAGATACCTCAGTTCAACGCTTGCCAGATTGTATAAATAAGAGAGGCTAGAAGCTCATTTGTTCACTCACTCACTTGTTCATCAGAGCACAAGTTTGGAGCTGCAATTGGAGAAGAGGGAAGAGAGAGAGAGGCACATTCTTGGGAGAGGAATTTCTGTATTGTTTGAGTTATCTCTTGGCATTGTATTAGCTATATATCTTAAGGAATTTTTTGCTAGGTTTTCTCCCCCATGAGGGTTTTCCAAGATAAATGATGTGTCTCTTGTGATTGTGTATTTCTCATTGATTCTATCTATGTTATGGTTATCTAGTGAATTGAAAAGAAGCCTAGTAATATCTTAAACCTTAACAATAGGCTCTTCGTATATGTTTCCATTCAAGGATATATCATTTACATAAATGTAGTAAATGCCAAGGAGCTTGTTGTTTATCAATAACATTATAATAAATCTTCTACAATTCAATACATAATATTGATCACAAGGAAATGAAAATTTAATACATATTTTTAATCACAATGAAATGAAAGGGATAGATAGTGTGAGTGACGTCTATCTATGCTCTGATACCAATTTGTTTCAACATCCCGGCCTCCTGCTAATCCACAGATTGATGAAGAAATAACAGTAAAAGCATACATGCAGTAATTCAGAAAAAACCATATATGTAACAACATATATAAATACATAGCATGTGAATGAATAGGGAATGGATACTTATCTTTTAATTGAGTTCCACCAACTACGTGTAGACCTTCCACAAACCTCCTAGCCTTAGACCACGCTGCTCATCACACTTAATAGTGGGTCACCCCCGAGCTGGGACTAAGCTCCACCCAAGGCAAGGGAATCCTAGACTAGGTTGAGGTTACAGGAAACTTCACAATGCAACTGAAAGGATTCTCTCAAGGATCCTTCTTATGCCCACTACTCACAGTCTCTCATTCCCCACATGCCTATTCCACCCCGAGAATATGCACCTTCATTGTTCCATAGTCTATTGACTGCACCACTTCCCTTTCAGGGTCTCAGCAACAAGTTAGATCAGGAATTCTCAAAGCCCTGTAGCTGGTGTTGGACTCTCTCTAGGAGAAAATCACTTCCTAGGTTGTCAAGCTTGTGAGCAACTCTCTCACCTAAAGAGAGTTGCTCACAAGCTTGAAAACCTGCCTCTTTAACCACAAGCCTGACAACTCGCTTCTTCAACCGTGGGCCTGACAACCCACTTCTTCAACTCAGTTTCCAACCAGGTGAGGACAACAACAAAGCTCAATATAACTCAGGGAATGGCAACAACCACAATTCGGTAAGGCACAACACGTTTTTGGCAAGTACATATATGTTGGCTTCACAGGAAAACACGGATTAGCTTCACGAGTTATTGGTTTCAGAGATGCATGGAAGATGCAGGGGTCGATGATGGATGCCAAACATGTTAGGTGAAGGATGGAAGAATGGGAAGAAACCCCCCGAATGAGTTGACTTTCCAGCTTTAACTACATGCGCCCATGTCGATACTTGTCTTGCTGGAGCTCCATGCACTCCACTGTGATAAGAATTCTTATTTTTGAAGGTTATTTTTTTTTATTAGTTTCATCGTTTGAATTTATTCATTCGTGATAAGGAGAAGTTACAACCGAGATGTTTATATTTATTTATTTATAATAGTAATTATTTCAATGAAAGGAATAGTGTTATTACAATTCTTATTTTAAGACAATTTTTTTTTATTATTTTCATGGTTTGAATTTATTCATATGTGATAAAGAGAAGTTACAGGTGAAAGCTTTATATTTATTTCTTTATCGTATTAATTATTTCAAATATTGTAGAATAAGTATTATTTAAATATTGTAATAAAATTTTTATCATTAAACATATATATTGATTACTCAAATTAAATAATGAAATTAGTGTGGTATTTCTCTCTCCTTTCTGTATTTTAACAGTAAAGGTTAGTACATTATTAATATAACTATATCAATTCAAGGAACATTTATTGTATATTATTATTTATTTAATATATATATATATATATATATATAGTTTGAGTAAATACAACAAATGGTAACACATATAATTTTTATTTATGAATAACCCAAGAGTAAATGTTTTGCAATTCAATACATATTGATAACTATAATGGAAAGAAGGAGACAATATGATGATAACTCTTATCCTTAACAAAGTGTCTTACATTTTGATATTCATATTTATTTATTTATAAAATTAATGGTTTCATAGATTTTAAGTATTATAATAAGTGCTTTACAATTGAATGTATATTGATCACTTACATTAAAAAATGAAAATAATGTGATATTTTTTTCCCATATATTCTTATTAATATGTTGATATAATTGTATCAATTTCTAGAAATAATTATTTGATTTTATCCTTAATATTTATCAAAAACATATCTATTTTTGTTGATACAATTGTAATAATTTCTGGAAATAATTATTTGATTTTATCCTTAATATTTATAGAAAGCATATCTGTTTTTTTGAGTATATCTATAAAAACATATTTACTGGTACAATTGTAATAATTTCTGGAAATAATTATTTGATTCTATCTTGATATTTATAGAAATCATATCTATTTTTTGAGTTTATCTATAAAAACATATCTCTTGTTTGAGGAAAAGCAACAAATATTGAAAATATTTAATAATAAAAATTCAATAATGAAAACAGCAACGTAATGACAACTCTTAGCTTATTTCTTTCTCTGTTTTATTGTTTTATTTTTAAATTGTGTAAATTAATAGATTGGGATGTTTATAATAGGGATAAGTAAATGCTTTACATATATTAATCAGGCAAATAAAAATATAAAAATACTCCTCTCCTCTACCCACAGCCATGGATTTATTTCTTTATTTATTTCGAATCGGCTAAGAGTATCATCTGAATTGTAGCAGCTTCGAGAGCCTTTTCATCCTGTGAGTTCTTATATTAACAATTAGCCGAAGACACCATAGTTAAACGGAGACGAGAATAAGTTGAGGAACCCACGCTGTTTAACTCCAAACAAAGCCGGGATAACGCTGTTGAAATCGAATGTTGAAAATGAATATTCTGAAACAAAGCAGGGATAACCCTAAATTTTCACCAATTTCAAGGAGCGAAAACGTTAATTAATGCAAGACAGATCAGATTTGATATTTGACAGAAAGGTCGGGAGCGCCGCATTTAAAGTTTCAAAAACTTAAATTAAAATTTTAATACAATTAAAACGTACCAGATTCTTAGGGCAAATACAATTAACACTTTACCACCTACCAAGAAAAGAAATCGCCTGCCAGCCCTGCATGTTCTGGTCAGTCCATGGCTGCGAGCGGAGATTCCACGTCAAGGACCGTCGCAGGGTGAGCCATATCGCACGTCTATCTTTTATTTGCTCTCAGGTGGGGACTTAAAAGCGTCCAACGGATACATAATTGTCCAGATCCACAAAACGGACTTAAAAGCGTCCAACGGATACATAATTGTCCAGATTCACAAAACTTATCTTGCAGAGACTAAGCTGACTTGCAGCACAGGTCTACATTTTAGATGTTAGCTCTCAGATGGCGGTAATGAATGAATCGCGGCTTCTTATCTGCATTTAAGATGGCAGTAATGAATGAATCACCCCTTTAGATATGTGCTATAATTTTGCGTTTCCTCGCATCGGTGGATTTCATTCAGTCTCATCTCATCACTTGCAGTGCAGCCACGCCTGCAACATTCATTTCATTTTCTTCTAGAATTTCTGCAGCAATTCAACTATAAATCAATCAATATATCAGCTTAACGGAACAGGGATTCAATCTTCTGAGTTTTTTTTTTTTTTCATTTGGACCTGTGATTTTAAGTGGGTAGTTGACAAGATGGCTGCTAGAACAATGCCTGCTTCATTCTCTGGTTTAAAGAAGACTGACTCCTTTCCAGGTTGCTTGCAGAAATCCCATGCTAGAAAGGGCTTTGTCATGCCTGACATTCAGAACCCGAGGTCATCTTCTATGACGATAAGGTTTACTGAGTTCAGGAAGTCATCTGCAGACATTGCAGAAATGAAGGCCGCTTATGAGGGCATTCCACTTTTGGGTATGTTTCTAGTACATCCTTGTATAGTTAAGAGGACAAGTAAGGTGAAAAAATAGATTAATTGATTATTTCTAGTGCAAAAAATAATTGACTCTTATACATATACATACATATTTGATATACATACAAAGATGTGTCTAACTCAGTGTACATACATATTTGACATACATACAAAGATGTGTGTAACTCAGTGTTATAGTGAGAGAATTTGCCCATAATTATATATGAGTATCTGTATCTATATACATATATGTAATTCTGTGAAATTTTTCTCTCATTGTAAAATACGGCTCACTCCACTGTATCGCAGAAATTGTCTTTAACATAGCTTTTCGTGGGGGGTTGGGATATCCCTAGAGTGTAAAATTTGTGCAAATTAACTACTATAGAGCAAAAATTCTGTGCAATTTTTCTCTCTTTAAAACATCATTTGTAAAATACTGCTCACTCCACTATACCGCAGAAATTGTCTTCACATAGCTTTTGGTGCCTGGGGATTGGGGGATTGGGATATCACTACAGTGTAGAATTTGTGCAAATTAACTACTATAGCGAGCAAATAGGCATGCAGTAGTTGCACAAATCCTGTACTAACTTGACTCAGAAGAGTTGGCTTGTTATACCTTACTTAATTTTACTTGATCCAGTGAGCCCTCGGCCTTGAGAAATCCGGAAACAAACAAGGAGTTCCAGTGTGTAAAATGTGTTTTGTTGTTTGTAGTTGCCCCCTACAGTTCTGTTTACCCATGTTTTTGAACGAAGAGAAGTACACCATTTGCTGCTCAGCGAGATAATGGTGGGAAAGAAACTCTAGCGAGATAGTGCCTCTAGCTTAGACGCTGGTGGATAAAAAAGAGGGTTAAAAGATGAAACTGAGCGGGGCGATGACATGTATGCTATTGAACTTTGTTTGTTGCCCTTGCATGTATGCCTGTGTATGATGGTTGTGCAACTCCATCTGCTTGGGTGCATTGTAGCCTGTATAATTTTGCACGCTTTTGTGTTATTCTGACCATGTTTCACTGCACTCATGCCAGTGTGGTGTGTATGTTTGAATCTTGTTGTAAGAATAGAGTGTGAAATGTTGGACAGATTTAGAGATGATGAGCCTGCTCTTTGTAGTTTTTGTCTTTATGTATGTTGAGCCTATTCTGCATAAATTCTATATGGAGTTGGGGCCTTTCTCATAGGAGTAGGTTAATTCGGGAGTAAACAGATACGTTTTTCAGAGAATTTTTCAGATCTGAATCTGGCTAGATTTTCAGGGGTAATCTGAATTTAGCATGGATTGAAGATCCATGCATTTCAAAATCTTATCCCAGGGTTTTGTCCCATTTTAAACCAACCCAGATGCTCAGAAAATTTCTGAGAGTTCTGGATTGACCAGAAATTTAAAAACCCCAACCACCCAAAAACTTACAGGAAAAGTAACTCCTAGAAAAAATTGCTCAAGAGTTAGCCCACTCAGTTTCTCATACTTTGGTATATAAGATTTAGTCAATGATTTTGTACTAACTGTTTACTGATTTGACTAGTTTAGTATTTTTCTTCCAATTAAGTAATTCAAACTATCTTAAAGTTTCTACAAAAAGAAGATCTGTAAGTGGATAGAACTGTTTCTGTGAGTGCAAAAAGAGGACATGCAAGTGGATAGAACTGTTTCTGTATTCATCTAATTTTATTAAATTTCTAATTCCACTAATCTTTATAAATATTATTAAATATACTTCTAATTCTATTAATCTTTATAAATATTATTAAATATACATTTAATTCTTCTAAATTTCTAATTCCACTAATCTCTATAAATATTATTAAATAATTAAACTAACTACATATAATGACCCTTATTTCATTTTACAGAGAATTTCTTTAAACAATTTGCATAACATTTTTGTATATATATAATTAGAGTAAATGCAGCAAATGTTAAAAAAATTGATCCATATAATTTTTATAACCACTGGAGTAAATGTTTTGTAATTTAATACATATTGATAACTATAATGGAAGGAAGGGGACAATGTGATGAGAACTCCTATCCTTGATAGAATGTCTTTTATATTTTGATATTTATATTTGTTTATTTATAATATTAATGATTTCAGATATTTTAAGTATTATGATAAATGCTTTATGGTAGAATGTATATTTATTACTCAAATTAAAAAATGAAAATAATGTGATATTTTTCATCCCTTCTATTCTTATCACTATTGGTACAATTGTACCAATTTCTAAAAAAAATTATTTGATTCTATTTTTGATATTTATGAAAAACATATTTATTTTTTTGTTGGTACAATTGTAAGAGGAAAACATTGTGATATTTATAATATGGATAAGTAAATGCTTTTCCTATATTAATAATCACATAAATAAAGATATAAAAATAATAGAATACTCCTCTGCTCTCCCCACGGCCATGGGTTTATTTCTTTATTTATTTAGACTCGGCTGCGAGTATAATCTGAATTGTAACAGCTTCGAGAGCCTTTTCATTCTGTGAGTTCTTATATTAACAATTAGTCAAACCCACGCTGTTTAATTTTGGTTTCGAGTGCATCCATTTTCATTTCATTTTTCATTCTGTATTGTTGGGAGTGAACATGTATTTCTTTTTGCTTTGGTGGCTGAAAACATCCTTGTAAAGTTAAGAGAACAAGTAAGGTGAAAAAATAGATTAATTGATTATTTCTAGTGAAAAAAATAATTGACTCTCATACATATACATACATATTTGATATACATACAAAGATGTGTGTAACTCAGTGTAAATACATATGTATATCTGTATCTATATACATATATGTAATTCTGTGAAATTTTTCTCTCTTTGTAAAATACGGCTCACTCCACTGTATCGCAGAAATTGTCTTTAACATAGCTTTTCGTGGGGGGGTTGGGATATCACTACAGTGTAAAATTTGTGCAAATTAACTCCTATAGAGCAAAAAATCTGTGCAATTTTTCTCTCTTTAAAACATCATTTGTAAAATACTGCTCACTCCACTATACCGCAGAAATTGTCTTCACATAGCTTTTGGTGCCTGGGGATTGGGATATCACTACAGTGTAGAATTTGTGCAAATTAACTACCATAGCGAGCAAATAGACATGCAGTAGTTGCACAAATCCTGTACTAACTTGACTCAGAAGAGTTGGCTTGTTATACCTTACTTAATTTTACTTGATCCAGTGAGCCCTCGGCCTTGAGAAATCCGGAAACAAACAAGGAGTTCCAGTGTGTAAAATGTGTTTTGTTGTTTGTAGTTGCCCCCTACAGTTCTGTTTAYCCATGTTTTTGAACGAAGAGAAKTACACCATTTGCTGCTCAGCGAGATARTGGTGGGAAAGAAACTCTAGCGAGATAGTGCCTCTAGCTTAGACGCTGGTGGATAAAAAAGAGGGTTAAAAGATGAAACTGAGCGGGGCGATGACATGTATGCTATTGAACTTTGTTTGTTGCCCTTGCATGTATGCCTGTGTATGATGGTTGTGCAACTCCATCTGCTTGGGTGCATTGTAGCCTGTATAATTTTGCACGCTTTTGTGTTATTCTGACCATGTTTCACTGCACTCATGCCAGTGTGGTGTGTATGTTTGAAACTTGTTGTAAGAATAGAGTGTGAAATGTTGGACAGTTTTAGGGTGGGAAAGAACTCCAGCGAGATAGTGCCTCTAGCTTAGACGCTGGTGGATAAAAAAGAGGGTTAAAAGCTGAAACTGAGCGGGGCGATGACATGTATGCTATTGAACTTTGTTTGTTGCCCTTGCATGTATGCCTGTGTATGATGGTTGTGCAACTCCATCTGCTTGGGTGCATTGTAGCCTGTATAATTTTGCACGCTTTGCACCCTATATAATTTTGCACGCTTTTGGGTTATTCTGACCATGTTTCACTGCACTCATGCCAGTGTGGTGCGTATGTTTGAAACTTGTTGTAAGAATAGAGTGTGAAATGTTGGACAGTTTTAGAGATGATGAGCCTGCTCTTTGTAATTTTTGTCTTATGTTGAGCCTATTATGTATAAATTCTATATGGAGTTGGGGCCTCTCTCATAGGAGTTGTCTTATGTTGAGCCTATTCTGCATAAATTCTATATGGAGTTGGGGCCTCTCTGATAGGAGTAGGTTAATTTGGGAGTAAACAGATACGTTTTTCAGGGAATTTTTTGGATCTGAATCTGGCTAGATTTTCAGGGGTAATCTGAATTTAGCATGGATTGAAGATCCATGCATTTCAAAATCTTATCCCAGGGTTTTGTCCCATTTTAAATCAACCCAGATGCTCAAAAAATCGATCAGAGTTCTGGATTGACCAGAAATTTAAAAGCCCCAGCCACCGGAAAACTTGCAGGAAAAGTAACTCCTAGAAAAAATTGCAGTCAGTTTCTCATACTTTGGTATATAAGATTTAGTCAATGATTTTGTACTAACTGTTTACTGATTTGACTAGTTTAGTATTTTTCTTCCAATTTAGTAATTCAAACTATCTTAAAGTTTCTACAAAAAGAGGATCTGTAAGTGGATAGAACTATTTCTGTGATTGCAAAAAGAGGACATGCAAGTGGATAGAACTGTTTCTGTATTCATCTAATTTTATTAAATTTCTAATTCCACTAATCTTTATAAATATTATTAAATATACTTCTAATTCTATTAATCTTTATAAATATTATTAAATATACATCTAATTCTTCTAAATTTCTAATTCCACTAATCTCTATAAATATTATTAAATAATTAAACTAACTACATATAATGACCGTTATTTCATTTTACAGAGAATTTTTTTAAACAATTTGCATAACATTTTTGTATATATATAATTAGAGTAAATGCAGCAAATGTTAAAGAAATTGATCCATATAATTTTTATAACCATTAGAGTAAATGTTTTGTAATTCAATACATATTGATAATTATAATGGAAGGAAGGGGACAATGTGATGAGAACTCCTATCCCTGATAGAATGTCTTTTATATTTTGATATTTATATTTGTTTATTTATAATATTAATGATTTCAGATATTTTAAGTATTATGATAAGTGCTTTATAGTAGGATGTATATTTATTACTCAAATTAAAAATAGGATGTATATTTATTACTCAAATTAAAAAATGAAAATAATGTGATATTTTTCATCCCTTCTATTCTTATCACTGTTGATACAATTGTACCAATTTCTAAAAAAAATTATTTGATTCTATCTTTGATATTTATGAAAAGCATATCTATTTTTTTGTTGGTACAATTGTAAGAGGAAAAAATTGGGATGTTTATAATAGGGATAAGTAAATGCTTTTCCTATATTAATAATCACATAAATAAAGATATAAAAATAATAGAATACTCCTCTTCTTTCCCCACCGCCATGAGTTTATTTCTTTATTTATTTAGACTCGGGTGCTAGTATAATCTGAATTGTAACAGCTTCGAGAGCCTTTTCATTCTGTGAGTTCTTATACTAGCACAGTCATATATAATTTATGACTGATAAACGCCGAAAGACTATATAATTTTTCTCCTGCGTCTGCCAAGGTTTCAGATTAATTGCATTGAGTACACGGCATCCAACCCTCTCTGTAAGCTATGGAAATGGCAGCGAAATGATCAGAATTTCTCTGTCAATTTCATAGAATGAACATTTCGCTGCCATTTCCATTTCGCTGCGTACTCAATGCAATTAACCTGAAACCTTGGCAGACGCAGGAGAGAAATTATATAGTCTTTCGAGGTTTATTAGTCATAAAATATATATGACTGTGCTAGAAATGAAAAACAGTTTTACCTAACACATAGAAATGACAACAATACGCTTCAATAAATCAGAAGTATTGCAACCTAGTCTCGTTGAAATCAGTTGTTGGGGCAAGCAACAGAAACAATGAGAAATGAAAATTTAAACTTCATCACAGATTTCAAAAGTCTTTGGTTTTACCATTTTCACCCGCAGATACAAAAATTCTTTCTCTTCCATCAATTGCATTCGTTGCATACAAGAGTTCACTTGCAATGACGAG
>JASDQU010187260.1:0-11251 GCA_032191745.1 Picea mariana | reverse complement strand
ATGTTGGTATCTTTCCAGATAGCAGTCAAGATTCAGAACATCATGGTTCATCGATGTATCATCGATGAAGGTGCATCCACATGCATCATGTCCAAAACTGTATGGCAGAAACATGGCTCCCCCAAGCTAATACCATCCGCCATCACTTTAAGAGCTTATGATGGAAGACCATCCTCTCCTGAAGGTCTCTTTGAAAATGTCCTTGTTAAACTCGGGGGTAAAACCATCCTTATTGACATCAAGGTTATCAATGCCCCGCTTGATTACAACATCTTGTTTGGGAGTAGCTACATGTACGCTATGAAGGTTGTGGCCTCTTCTGTGTTTTGAACGATGTTGTTCCCCCACAATGGGAAGATCATCGCCATTGACCAAGTTTCACATTACGAGCCTAACCACTCCTCCAACATCGATAACATCTTACCTCTTGTCTGCACTAGTTCTGACACATATCCACTCATGGATATGGCCCCTAGAATTTTCAAGTACCCATATTTGCTAGGGGCATATCATGGAGCACCCTCGCTCATACACCCCTCAGCACAAGTGTGTGTCATATATTCCAACGACGCTGAAAATGGAGATACCATTCCTCCCACAAAGGATTCTCCACTCCTTGGTGTCCCACTAGTGGAAGAAATCCTACCTCAAGGACCCCCTGCGAACCCTACAACACAGCTTATCCATGATTTCACCCTCCCCCAGGGTTGAATCCCAGTTTTGGAGACAATCCCCTAGGCCATTACTAAAATTCCCTTCTTTTACCCCCCACCGGGAGTACACGATTTCCAGGTAGTCTCAACGCTTACCCTTCCCAACATGGTGTTCTCCATTTTGGTATGGTATCTCCACCCACCTGTGATGATTCCTCAACCATCCCTCCCTCCCCAAAAATAGGTAATCCCGATGCAGATTCCAGTACTAACTCTAACCACACCGCCCTCACCCCCACTTTCCAGCACCATCGCACTGACTACAGGCAGATGGAAGAAGAAAGATCCCACAGCTCCACTTCCTCCCCGAGTCCAACCTCCTTATGCACTCTGTGAGAGAGAGGGACACCCCACCAATAGATGTCCCTCTCTCCCTGAGCTACGCAATTTGATTCAACTCCCTCGAGCAACCACATCTCTCATTGCTTCACCAAGCACACCTAGTACTACCACTGCGCCCCCTACTCGAGGTAGAAAAGGGTTGCGAACCAAATTCGCAAGTGCCATTTGTTCCGAATATGACCACTACACTCATCATTGCCTCACCCTACCTCAGTTCTGACAGGCGCTAACGGTAGTATGCCAAAAATTTCAGCAAGATCCCTCTCCACCCACATCCTCAAATACCCGCATCACCGACATCCATTATGTCACGACCTCATTTAACGAACGGATGAGGTGCCCTTTCTCTCTTTGTGACTCACTTGATCATTTCACATACTAGTTCCCTATGATCATTGAATATAGGCGTCGTCAAATGGCCCTTGTTCAAGACCATCCAAACACCACACTCCATGCGATACAAGTTATTCCACCTATTCCTTCTCCAGATATTGACCCCATCATCTCCCCTGAACCTAAGTCACCTCCCACTCCTCCTTGGTTCATGGATAGAATCTCTGAGGATTTTCCACCAAATCCCCCCAATTCTCCAGTTCACTCCCCTTAGGGAATATTACCCCCGCCCACAGTTCACAACCCATAGTGTATGAACATCTGGCTTATGTCAAGCACACCATTGTACCATCCTTGCGATACCCCCTCTCCCTCTTCACCAACTGAATACCATCACATGATGACTGTCACCAATGTTACTTCCCTGGATCCCCTGTATTATCGCATTTTCCACTACGATGAAGATATCCTAGAGGAACTAAGTACCCCTGATTTCCCATGGAATTTGATCCATCATTGAGCACTCTTTCTCTCACAGGAAGCCTTCACCCCTCCTAGTCAAGCCTCCATATGCATACTCAAAACAAAGGATTTCATTCCATAAGGGCATATAGATGGTTCCACAACCCTATCCATGCCCCCGATGATTTTGAAGAAGGAAACATGGCCAATATTTCCCCCATTGTCAAAATTGACATTTCCATCAAACTAGGGATCATAGAAGAAATCACCATTGGCGCTGCATGCTCCCCTGAGGAACTCATAGCTTACAAATCTCTCTTTCAGAACTACGGAGAAATTTTTTCCTAGTCATATACAAAGATGCTCGACCTCGATCCTTCTATCGTTGAACATTGCATTGACACATGGCCATATATCACCCCTATACATCAAAAGAAATGCCCACTACACCCATCCAAAGTTGCGGCTATCAAAACTGAAATCACCAAATTATGTGCTGCAAGGTTCATATACCCCATCACTTACACGTCATGGGTCTCCAACCCCGTCCCTGTTAACAAAAGACAGGGCACCATTCGCATCTACACCGACTTTCACGATCTCAATCACACTTGTCCCAAAGACAACTTCCCAACACCTTTCATTGACCAAATCATATATGACTGGGCTGACCATGAGGCTTTGTCCTTCATGGAAAGGGTTTTCTAGCTACAATCAAATCCAAATCCATCTAGCAGACCAGTATAAGACCGAATTCACTACCCCATGGGGCACTTTTTCTTATCGCGTCATGCCTTTTGGACTAAAAAACACAGGTGTGACATTTCAATGGGCCATGACTTACATTTTCCATGACCTCGCTCGCATTATTCTCGCTTACTTGGACGACCTCACTGCTAAATCCAAGTAACAAACTCAACATCTAGATGAGTTACGGGGCGTCTTTCAACAATGTCGAAAGTACAATATCTGCTTGAACCCCCTCAAGTGTGTATTTTGCATCACCATCGGAGGCCTCCTTGGGTTGATCATCTCTCAACACGGTATCGCAGTGGAACCCCTCAAGGTCCAAGATATCACATAAAATCCACTACCTAGGAATTTTTTCCAACTGTAGAGCCTATAAGGCAAAGCCAACTTTTTAGGATGCTTTGTCCCAGATTATGCCACTCCCGTGCATGGTTTCCTTCACTTATTGCATTATGATATCCCATATTGATGGGACAAACATGCCCAAACCTTTTTTGAAGATTTAAAAACGGTGCTCTCCAACGCCCCTTTGATTAGTCCTCCTGACTATGATCATGATTACATCCTCTACTTATCGACCTCAACTGTCTCAATAGAAAGAGTTCTCGTCCAACTAGGGGATGATGGGCGTGAACATCTTATTTACTATCTCTGTAAAAACCTTTCAGAACCACCCCTAGAGTCCAAAAACTGTGTCATTATATCTTGATTCGTACTACCAAATTCGTGACAGATTCCAATCCCATGCAGTACTTGCTTAGTCGACGACAAATTAATGGTAAATTTGCCCAGTGGATCATCATTCTTCAGGAATACAACCTAGAGTTTTCAACTCCAAAAAGCAAGAAAGCACTTGTTCTCTCTGAACTGATCACGTCGTTTCCCTCTAACACTACAAGTTCACCCATCAATACGGATTTTACCGACGAACACCTCTTCTACATCCCCTCAGATGACCCCTGGTATGGAAACCTCCTTGTCTACCTTCAAACACAGAAGTTTGGGACCCATCTCTCACGATAAGATCATCGGTGCATTCGCCATCAATCCCCTCGCTACCTCCTCCTCGGTGACATTTTGTATCGTCATGGGGTTGAAACCATACTTCGCCAATGTTTTACCATCGAAGAAGCTGACCGAGTCTTGAACGATTTTCATAGTGGTGCTTATGGCAGCCACCTATCAGGAATTTATACCACCCAAAAAATCATTTGCACTGGATACTTCTGGCGCAGATTATTTCATGACTTCATCCACGCTATTAAGCGATGGAACAAATGCCATCTTTATGCAAACAAAGCACGAGCACCACTTGTTGTTCTACATTCAGTCATCACTATCCGCCCCTTCTGCAAATGGGGCATCGAATTTATGACTTGCAATCCTTCATCTAGAAATTGACACAAGTACATTGTCGTGGTAGTAGATTATTTAACCAAATGGGCCGAAGCCATGTCTACCTTTAACAACATCGCTGACACAAGAACACACTTTTTCTTCAACCATGTCATTTCCAACTTTGGAGTACCACTACAACTAGTCTCCGATCATGGTAAACACTTCGAGAATGAGATCTTCATCGAAGTCTCCTCAAGGTTAGGCTTCTCCCATGAGTTCGCTTCCCCATACTACACTCAGTCAAATGGCTAGGTAGAAGTTGTTAAAAAAGTCTTGCAAACCATGTTACAATGCACTGCCAACAAACATAAGACCAATTGGCATCATATGTTGTTTTCAACATTATGGGCTTATCACACGGTAGTCAAAACTGCCACTGGTTTTACACCATTTCATCTTGTCCATGGGATTGAAGACACCCTCCCCATCGAGTGAAAAATTCCCACTTTGCGCACTGTCATCTAGCTATTACCTGACATTGCTCCAACGGAGCAGCGCCTGCTCAACCTAGAGTCATTGTATCAAGATAGTCAATCTTCATTACAGAACAATGAGGTAGCTAAAAAACGGTCTAAATCCACCTTTGACTGCCATGTCAACCTCTTCTCATTCAACGAAGGAGATCTCATCCTAGCCTATGATATCGCTCACGATACTTTCGACCATGGGAAGTTCGAGTCATTATGGCATGAACCCTACATATTTCAACACTGAATCACTAAAGGCGCCTACATCCTGGCCTCTCCAAAAGGCTATCCTCTCAAAGAACCCATCAACGGGTTGTAATTAAAAAAGTTTTATGCCTGAACATAGTCACTATAAACTAGGGTTTTTTCTTTTTTACACATTTGTAGAGTTTTTAGTCTTATTTTGTTCCCTCCAATCCTTATGTATGATCTACCATTTGTGTTATTGATAGATGCCTCCTCCATCGTCCTACCACATCGGTTATGCTAACGGAGCTAGCCGCCGGACACTAAATCTTGCCTCGATCGCTTGGGCCCTCTATACCCCCTCACATGAACTGCTCCACTCCAACGACATATGTTTGGGCTCAAAAACAAACAACCAAGAAGAATACTGTGACATCCCCCAAAATAAAATATTTTTGAAATTTAAATTTGCTGGAAATTTATTCCGTTTTTAGTAAATTCAAATTTGAATTTTTTTTTTCCATTTATGGCAATTTTGAATTTTGAATTTGATAGTTGTAATTAATTATTATGTCTGTTGGGTAGAGATGTGATTTGACTCAACTAACTATTTGACTATGAAACTTGTATAAAAACATAATATTTATACTGATTGCAGGAGGACAAATGGAACAACCATGTTAAAATCAACTGAGCATGACTCCATGAGTGGGGAACATGTTGGAACTACCTATAGGATGATTATTACAAGTGGCAAATCAGTGATTTGGCCATTGGCAGCCCCTGAAAATCAGGGATTTAGAAAGCTGCGAAAATTCCCAAGGGAGGGAAAAGACCTGGGCAAATAGATTAAATAACATATGTGAGGAGGCAGGACACTGCCAAGTATGCTAGGAAAAGACTATGGAATTTCTTGCTGTTATGAGCACTACTGTTGGAGTATGAGGCAAGAGGAAACTACTAGAATTGCAGGACATTGTTGAGGAGAAGTTTTATTTTCCAAGCTCACCCTCATGGATTCATGGTCAGGCTAGGGTGTGAATCGGGCAAGTGATTTTGGCTGCCCTATTCTATGGTTGGGAGGAATGTGGCTGTTCCATTTGTTTTCCAGTGAGTTAGTTCAGATATGTCCTCTTAACCCTCCTCTGTTTAAAATCGTTAAATGGCTGGTGTAATGCATCTATTAATCATGAATTGAGTAATGTTATGGACAAAATATCGAAATCAAATGTGATTATCTCTATTGTATCTTATTGCTAGGTAAATACCAAATTTCCATCAATCTACTAGTTGCGAGAATATGCCTAATTAAGTCTTGAAAGAATAATTTCCTATGGGTTAGTTGATTGTTGTATTAGAGTAAAAGCAGTAGACGAATCCCCACAACCGAATGGTTCTTACCGTAATGAACTAATTAAGTGTGCATTGTAAACAGAAATTAAATAATGGAAATATACATACATATAGTCATATGTTTATATTTTCCTGTAGGTTATGACCTATATAGAAATATAATAAGTAAACAAAATATTTTTTATACATATTAAAAATTATGTTATCTGGGTATGCCAATGCTTGGGAGGAATTTATGTATGAAAAGTAATTGAAATAATTGCAAAAATTCTCTACAGAAAGACCTACAGTACACAGAGTATAAATATTTAAGTCGATTTGGTCTAATTATCTACATGTTAAAGCACTGGAATAAATTGGAAATAACACCGTTTAACACAGAGCCAATTCTGGAATGTAATATGAAGGGCACGAAGGCCCTAAATGAAAACTAAAGCATTCTAGAACCCCTATTTATACATATGCTCGGGTAACATCCACAATGTTATAAAACAATAACAGGAATCGCCCCTGTGACTGTAATAGTTTGACAAGTAATGAAATAAACAACAGTCTCTACTCAACTACAATGTAATGGTCTGCTTTCAAGAAGTTATATTGATATCTGAATACTTTTGACAGTCAGAATTTAACCATTCTGTATTTCTCTACTTTCATTATGCGACATGCAAAGATGAGAGTCCTGAATCTTGAATTAATTAAACACAAGCAAAAAGTTCGAGCCCAGATTTAAGGTAGGTATGAAACTACGCAGCCGATGAAATTATAAATAGTTTATATGGTACATTATTATAATGATCGTTTCCTTGCTAAACAAGAATTGATCTTCAATCTAGGTACAGTACAGTTTCAGACTGAGGAAAAACTTTGACTTTTGCACCAGGGACGATTGAATCCCGAAGGATTTGTGTTAAGGAACCCGAGTACCTTTTCCCTTGAAAGAATAGCCGAAATTCCGAAGGTTCAGATACTTCTATCCTACAAAGGAAACAAGAAGTTGTTATCAACATTTGGCTTGGGTAGAAAAGTAATTACAACTAAAATGATGAGGCAAAATGTTTATAGCGAACCAAAAATTTAAAGATAAAAATAAAATCGGATTTATACTTAACTTGGCCATGGCATACGCTGCCCCTCACACCAAAACAACGTAATCCAACCTCTAACTTGATGGGGAAAGGAAGTCGGTACCGATCTGATGGGTACCTCACAAAAACAGGTTGGAGGCCCCATCATTAGAATGCATTGTATACAGTCCTCAAAAAACAAGGAAAAAGAAAAAACTTACTAATCCAAAGTAAAACAAAGAAAGACTGATAGGGTTTGAACTAATCCAGAACTGCATCATAAAATTTCATATACACATCTGACCACACCCGAGAATCCAACCAAATAATAATCACGCTTTTCTGAATGCTATAAGTGCCAGGGATTATATGTTCGGTCTATTATATCGCTAACGTATTTCTTTAGAATCTTTTCGGACATAGAATTAACCTCTAAATGAAAGTACAGAAAAAAACATTTCATATCTCTCTCAAACTAACAGGTGGTCTGTCACGAGTTACCCTATTCCTCAACCTTCGAAGACTTTCCCTGGGCAAAATTCTATCCTATCTAGTTCCATTCAGAGATTAACATAACGGTGGAAATTTAGAAGGGGTTCGAAACTTAGCTAACAACAGTTTTAGAAAGGGTCAAATCGAAAGACAAAAGAAGGATACGACGAAACCCTCGATGAAGCACAACCCCATAACCTGCCAGATAGACTATGCCAGAAAGAAGGACGACGAAGAGGCCCTGAGAGGGTTTGGAGTCTTTCATTACTGAAGGGAAGTTTCCATAGTATATTTCGCATTTGGGGTTGTAAGACAACTAACAATTCATAGGAGTAAACTGTCACGAGAGAATCATAACCAGAGCCACAGTTGAAAGAAGGAAGGAACTCTTCCACCTTAAGTAAAGACGAATCCTTCTAAAAAAAAATAAAAAAATGTTAAGATTACAGAGGGTTGCGATCTTACCAAAGTAAACGAGTAGGGATGCCTGGTTTCCACCTGGTGGGTACCTCTGCACATTTGAAACTCCCCTCACGAAGAAAATACATAGGTGTCTGTAGGAACAAAAAAATAAAAGGCTATGAGAATGTCGATGGAATAACTCATAAACCTAAAGCACCCTTAATGCACAGAGTAAATAAGGTCAGTACGATGGAGGGTTTTGCCCATGTGAAGAGGATTAGATGGCATATGCCTATTAGCCAAGGGGTCAAGTGAAACCATCGGTTTCCACATTCACTCTAAAATTAATTAAAGGTCGGACCAGGGCTTTAACTCCCGCCTGTCGAGATTTTGACCTCACATTAAAGGTGGATGAAACTAAGGAGGGACCCCTCCTGACTCAACCAACTAGAAAGGTGAACCACATCTGCGATGAGACCTATTAGCAACTTGTCCAAAGAGAAACACCATGCAGCTAATTCGGTTAAGCTAATGGGTTCGGATAGTGTTTCACAGTTTTAATCTTTTTCTTTTAATAGCGACCCACAGATCGTTAACCAACCTGGGGCTTAATTAAGATGCATGGACTTTAAAAGAATAATGCTAACACTTAGGATAATTCTATAGCCTATGTGCTAGGGTATGTATCTCGATATACATTTGTGGTGGATCATTTGAACCTTGCCCTGTTAAATACTATTGAGACCCCTTACACATAAGTTTAAGAATTATTTTGCGTAGGAAAGAATTTTGGGGTCATGAATCCTAAGTCCTCCATAGTCCAAGTTCTGTTTAGTATGACACGTATAAATGTTTGGAAGCTTTAGGACTTACAAAAATGTTAGAGTAATGGACGGTTATCTTAGCATGACCTGAACATCTATATGTTGGCTAACAAAAATGTCAAAATGGGTAACCATAGTATAAGAAATTTATCAGAGTTTAATAATAGAGAAAATGGTCATTTTATCCTAAGGACGAATCTATCAAGTTAATTAGGATTAATGATCCAGAGAAGAATTTTTTTTTTATGTCAAAATTAAGGTATATTACTTATGGTATCAGAGAGAAAGTTACAACACTGGGCCTGAACAGGGCCACAATAGCTGGTTAGTATTTATTCCGATTTATGTAAAACTAATAAATCTTGTGGTTTCAAACAGAAAGCCCTTTCTGTTTGTCTAAATTATGGCAGCTCAAGAGGGTGCATAAATCAGGATGGAAGGAAATTTGTAGCAAGGACCTCTTGGAGATCCAACACAAAACAGTGATGGAAGCTCGCCCACAGAGGTGTTGGAAACAATGAGGAATCTTATTGTTGAACTGCAGGTTTTCAAGGCGGACAATGAAAAATTGAAGAAAGCACAGCAGGAACAGGAAGAGATTAATGAAGTCCTGTTGCGTAGTATAGTAACCAAGAAAAGCCCAAAAGATGATAACCATGACGAAGAGGTCAGCAAAAGGGCCTCTAAGAATTCTGGTTCGGAAACAGAAAAAGGAGACAGTTCGTCTGAAGGGACACCTTCAGCTGAAGACAAAACTATACCAGAAAGAAAAACAAAACAGGTAGACCACCTTGAGGAGAATTTAAAAAGATTAAACCAGCCACCTTTGATGGAGAATCCAGGACAAGAGAAGAAGATGAGGCATGGTTGTTGGACATCAAAAAATACTTCCATATCTACAACTATTCCAGCAACATGAATGTCAGAATGGCCATCTACAATCTGAAGGGGAAGGCCAACATTTGGTGGCAGGACCTGAAATTGGCCAAGGGACTAAAAGAGAAACAGTTGGAATGGTCCGACTTTAAGAAGTATTTTAAGAAACAATACCTTTCTGAAAGCTATTATGAAAGGAAGATGAAGGAATTTTGTGAGTTACGACTCAGAAAGATGATGATGGAGGACCTTATAAATAAATTTCTAGAACTACTAAGGTTTGTACCATACATTCAGGAGGATAAGGTAAAAATCCAGCGATTCTTAAGTTGTTTACCACAATCCTACAGGGACAGAATTGAGTTTGACAACCCCAAATCCTTGAGTGAGGTATTCAAGAAAGCACAAATGTGATACGACCAATATAAACAACGGGTAGAGTTTCCTAAGGTCTGGAAGGATAAGAAGCAAGATCGAATGAACCAGCGGAAGAAGGGATACCAACCAACTCCTTATCAGAATGCAACAAAAGGTTTCCCAAGGAAGGATTTTCACTTCAATCATCTGAATATGCAAGGCAGTTGTAAACCGGTAAACCTAGGAACAAAGAAATTTGGGGACAGCTCCCACGAACCATTAAAGTGTTGGGAATGTGGAGAGCCTCATCGAAGGAGGAACTGTCCACATTTAATTTCAGCAAATAGAACTGTTGTTCATAATCTGCAGGAATCCTCGATAGTGGGAGACATGGATAAAAGCCTACATCAGATAAATGCAGCCATAGATGGTTGACAAGCTGACCACCAGTCCTCGGTGGTAGAAATCAAAGGTAAAATCAATGACACTCGAATTTATGTTTTAATTGACCCTGGAGCTACGTTAATTTATATTACTCCTGGTGTAGTAGAGTCAAATAAACTTAAGAAACTGAAGCACGCAAAATCATGGCTTGTACAACTAGCAACAGGTACTAAAAGGAAAGTAGTTGACTTTATTTCTGATTTTGAGTTCATCTTAGATGGTCAAAATATAAGGACCAATATGAACATCCTACCACTAGGATCTTATGATATGATTATCGGGATGGATTGGTTGGAATAACACAAAGCAGTACTAGATTGTTATACAAAGATACTTAGCTATAAAGATGATTTTGGCACTGTTAGAACAACCCAAGGCATACCAAAACCTGTATCAGTCAGACAAGTTTCAGCGATGAAACTCAAGAAATGTATTAGAAAGAGATGCCAACTTTATGCCATCCAAGTGATGAATCTGTTAGAAAAAGAAGTTAAGCCAAAGTTAGAAGACTTTGCTGTCCTACGTGAATTCAGAGACATGTTCGTGGATGAGATACCAGAATTACCTCCTAGAAGGAAAATAGACTTCTCCATAGACCTACTACCCGGTTCAACCCCTACCTCAAAGGCACCATACCGAATGAGTCTACTAGAACTGACATAATTAAAAATACAATTACAGGAATTGTTGGACAAAGAGTATATCAGACCGAGTGTCTCACCATGGGGAGCACCAATCCTCTTTGTGAAAAAGAAAGATGGTACTCTAAGACTATGTATCGATTA
>JASDQU010187259.1:0-20576 GCA_032191745.1 Picea mariana | reverse complement strand
TATAGGCATTTTTTTCCATTTTGTTAAAGGTCGATGGTTGAGCTACTCTCCCGATTGTAAACTTTTGATGAGGCCTCTGGCTCTCTAGTTGTGTATTATCACTTGAGACTTCTTGTTTAATGGCAGTCAGTTTCTCCTCTATTTATTTTGCCTCTGATTTTGAAATCTCGGGCATGGATGATCCAGTCGAGTGTTGTGATTGTAATGTAATGTAGGTTTGATTGCAGTACTTTCGCAACATTTTTAGTTTCTTGAAGTTTTCATATCTAAGAGGATCTTATATCTGAAACTTTTCCTTTGTAGGCTGCTAGAAGACCGGATGTCCATAGCAGGCCTTCACATTTTATCCTCATGCTATTCCGCCTACTCACCATTATGCAAACTTACTGACTGAATTTAGATCAAGACCTCATTTTTATATGCGCACCAACCCAGTTTTCTGAGCTAAAGCGATATAATCCTGAGACTGCATCCATTAGAACTCCTCTAAAATTATTCATTGTGACATATAAACTGATGGGTACTGGGCTTACCTCTGCAACAATCCAGGGGTGACTTCTAGTGGTAACACTAATAACTCATCTTCCCAAGTCACATCTTTTATCAACATGTTCTTCCACTTGATGATATATTCAATGATTTATTTCGTCCTTAGTTGCTTGATCCTTGTTTCAATGACTAAATCAGGTTCTAGTATGATTTTTCTCTCTTTATTGAGCTATGAAAGAATAGTCTAAATTGGTTTATTTTCACCAATTACTTTTTTTAAACATGAAACTTGGAATATTGGATATAAACATGAAGAAGGAGGCAACTCCAATCTATGAACCATATTTTCAATTATACGCGGCACTTTATATGGACCATAGTACTTTAGTGATAATTTATTGTCCTTCTTTTGTTGTTTGAGGGGCATTTGTTTGTGTGGTTACAACCTTAGAAATACACAACACCCCACCTCAAAGTTCCTTTCACTACGATGTTGATCTTCTTATTGTTTCATCTATTTTTTTCTATAGCCAAGTTGTCCTTCAATAGATGGATAATATCTTGCAAATGTTGGATGTGATCCTTCATCACTTGAACCTTAGGTTTCCCTCTTAAAGTTGAAGTGATGGATGTAGGATGATACCCATAGAGTCCCATAAATAGGGACATTTTGGAGGAAGTATGGTAGAAAGTGTTGTACCACCATTTTGCAAAAGGTAACAACTTGACCCATTGTGATTGTTTATAAAATGAAAAATAATGAAGATGACCTTCTAGGAATTTATTTTCAATCTTAGTTTTCCCACCAGATTGGGGATGGTATAAGGTGTCCTGAGCTACTTGAGTACCCAGAAAGGAAACCAAGTTAGTCCAAAAATTACTTGTGAAAATCAGATCTCTTTCATTTACAATAACCTTGGGATTTCCATGTAGCTTCCGAACTATTTACATGAATTTTATGGCTATTGTCCTTGATTTAAAAGGATGAGTTCATGAGTATAAATGGGCACACTTAGTGAGTCTTTCCACCGCCACCATGATGACATTTTTCCTTTCATATTTTCATAGACTTATGATAAAATCTAATGGGCTCTCTTCCCAATGTTGACTTGGTATTGCTAAGGGTTCTTCAAGACCCAAGATTTTTATTGTCTCTTATTTGTTCCATTGGAAAACCAAACACTCTACCACAAAGTTTTGAACATCGATTTAAAGACCATCCCAGAAAAATATATTTCTTGATTCTACAATATGTTTTCAGAACTCTAGAGTGTTTTCCTATAGGGAGCATGCAGTTTTGAAAAGAAATTTTGTTTAGGTTGATATTCCTTATATAAATCTAGGTGATCCTTATACCAAAGTAAATAATTTTCCACACAAATTTATCTAATCCCACTAGGGTCATGTTATACTTTTTGAATGATATGCCACATAGTTTAGTATTGTTTCCATTCTATCTTTGCTTCTTCCACTCAATCAACTTGCGAAATTGAAATCACACAAAGTAAGGCATCGATTTTCTCTTCTTTTATTGGAAATGCATCAATCATCACAATCTCTTTCCCTCCTTTTGTGGATAATTTCAAAGTCATAACCTAACATCTTGGTGACCCAATTTTGTTTCTCTTTCAAAGAAACTCATTGTTCCAAGAAGTTTTTCAGATTATCATGATTTGATTTTACCTTGAAGTGTCTACCCATTAGGTCAGAGAACAATTGATTAAAGGCATGTACTATGGCCAACACACTACAAGGAAAACACCTTCTATCATAGGTTTTTGTGAAGGTTTTTAGTGTTACAAAAATTGGAAAAAATTTCAAAAAAACCTCCGCTACAACCTCTTCTATCGACTATGGAGGTTTTAGCAAAGGTTTTAATGGATGTTCCATATAACAATTTTTTTTTGGGTGGGCGAAGATTGTAGCAGAGTTTTTTTTTCGGTGCTTTTATTTTCAAAACACACCTGTGTGCTCTTAACCAACTTGCCCTGGTGTGTTAATATAACATGAAACACATCGATACATGTATACTTATTACACACCAATTTCTCATTTTTTGTTGTATGCAAAGTATTGATGCTCTTATAATTTCTGTGCACTGGTTTTGCATTGTTTGCTTATGAAGCAAAAAATATTTTTAGTTTTTGTACGTCCCAATGCGTTTAAATGATAGTGTGTTCTAGTGCTTGTATAATTAGTACGTATTGGTGTGTGTATTAACATGTGCATTGAAGGGTAGTGGAATTTTGAATATTCGAGGTGAGATGTCGATGCCATTACTTTTACTAAGATCCGGTGCGTATATTATACTAAAAGAATCGGTGCGTATATTATACTAAAAGCACCAATGCATACATTATATTTAGAGCCCCGATGCATATACTTAAAGTAACACACCAATATGTACATTATATTTAGTGCCTTAGTGTATATTTTAAACATGAGCATTGTACAATTTTGAAATGATAAATATTATTGTACGTTATGTCCTTTGAAGAACGATGATTTTTCTTAATAGTTCATACCGATGCATTATTATAATTAATGTGCACATGTGCTTATTACTCCTCAAAACACACTGCTTTCCATATTATGGCATGCAACGTCTGGTGAGTTCATAAGAATATGTATATATTTTAATTAATTGTTTTTTAACAAATTTTCAATGAATCATTTCAAAATGAAATATTTTTATAATAATATTGTTTTATATTGTTGTTATTGCATTTTGATATAATGATTTCATTAATGCATTATCCAATGAATTACACCTCTATTTTTTATAACAATGTAAATCATCCACATATTAATTATTCAACAATGCAACATTTTACAACATTCGACAATGCAATAAAATAAGAAACCCATTTTATTATATATGAATAAGAGACTCATTGTCATACAAAAAGGGACAACATAAAGGTCCACGATAATCAAATTGCAATCGATATGTAATTGTTACACTTATTGGTAACATGTCCTCATGCAATTGGAACAATAAGTCGAATACATTAAACAAAATACTTGATTTTTAGATACAAATATTCCAAAACATACAACTTGCAGTAACATTAAATTATATTGATTGTCATTCATTGGTTGAACTCTTTTCATCATTCGAGCTATGTGTATGCCTCATTTCTTCACAATTTGTAGGCGATATTTTACTTTGGTTATTTAACCTAATGTTTTTTATGTTTTGCCTCTTCATCTTCCATCTACAAACATAGAAATATATATATATATATATATATATATATATATATATATATATATATATATATATGATTGTGTAAATAAAAAAAACATACCTTAGCACCGAGTCTTTCATAAACAATACACATTCTTTCAAAGTCATGTTTCATGCCTTCTCTCAAAATCTCATTTGTTGGTTGCACTCCATAATTTGTTTCCTGCATGTTTAATACACCATGAAAAACCACAATCAATATAATTAATATAAAGGTTTCTTGTTGTTTCACTAATTATAAAACAAGGGAAGTTAAACAACGTAGCTACTTACAAATTATTCAATTAAACTTTTATACTTCAACATATACTCACAACCCATACTTAACCCAATGTTTATCAATTCATGGGTTAGCTCCTCTTTGTATGTTAACACCTATTAAAAGACATCCATTGACAAGTGCAAATTAATTATTTAAATATACAGATCACAACAAACATAAAATGTTAAGGCCAAAAATGTAAATACTCAGAAAGTTTGCGATCAATTCTTTTATTCATTGTCGTTTTGTCTTATGTGTTGAATGGGTTCTATTTTTTTTCTTTTCTGCAACAAAACAATTGAAAATTAGTATTTCACATTGTTAGTCCCTAAAGTTGCACTTGACTGTGAGAGGGAAAGCTAGGGCATCATCGAGTTATTGCAAAAGTGTTTAAGGGTTTTTATGGTTTGGTTTTTGAATAAGGTGGTTGAAAATTAGCTCAAGGTTTGAAATAAACAAGAAATTCAGAATAAGAATAGAAGATATTCCATTGACTGGTTAAAGGGTAGTCACATAGATGTATTAGACAAATCAGGAAAAAAGAAAGTGAAGTTTTCAATTTGTCAACCTCACAATAAATTCTTATCTCAAAATATCATCAAGAAACAAGAACATCAACTTGAAATCAAAACTTGAAAATAATCACCACAACAAATTCTTTACTATATCAATTGATAGTCAAGAAAACAAATGCATTGCAATTTGAATAATGAACTCAAGCATGAAGATAGAAGAACATAGTAGAAAAGAGAATCTAACCATCCATATGCCTTTGCTATTAAGTGTCAAATAGAACAAGAACACCTTTACAAGGAATTTTAAAACAGGTCCCCTGGATCTCCAATTTTTCGACCTCCACAAAATCTTTCCTCTGTTTACTTAAACTATCCAAACTATGTCAGATCCTAATTTCTAGTATGCTATTAATGATAAGATCCGATTTCATCTATCTACTAGGGAGGTTATCTCAAAAAGAGCTTTTACATTACAGCAGTAGATATTCGCTCAAAAACTTAATCTTGAATGATCCTTTCAACAATACATTCGATCCTACAAAATAGGAATAGGTTTTATCTAGTCACGCCTTTCGAGGTATTTTCCTTTCATAAGACAAAATAAGTAAATCTTTCTTTGTTCCCTGGTAAACATAAAAATTGAGAATGTGAAAAAATCTTCATAAAGCTTCTTAGGGTATGATAACAACAGTAGCCTTGGCAGTCTTCTGTTTGAGCTTTGTGGTAAGTACGATGTTATGCCAATAGAGTTTGAAATTTATTTCTCTGAGTTCTTTGAGCAATGGTCTTTGCTCTTTTTTCTTCCTCTTGAAACCCTGAATCCTTTCTTGCCGCCTGAAACTCCATTGTTCTACACGAGCCTTCTCTTTATTCAGTTGTTTCACCATTTTTTGGAGTTCCCTGATCTTTTCTTTGTCAGTTCTGACCTTAACCTTGAACTCGGGGAACTCATCTGCAGGTGCAAGATCATTCAGATCTATGGCAACCTTAGGCTCTCTCAGTTTAATTTGGTACCTAGAAACCAATCCTGAGTTGTGCTCTTCATCTAAACTAGCTGAATCCATGGCTCCATGCATGTCTGAATCTACAAGGTTGCTTTATTTATTTTCAGGAACCCTACTTATACCTTTAGCAGATGATTTAGCTCTTGACAATTTGGTAGTATCTCTTGTTACAGGTCTTGTAGGGAATGGAACAATCTGCTTACCTCTTTTTGTTGGTTCTTTATGCAATGGGGGTTTTCCTGCATTTTTTTTGATATCTGCTTTAACATCCTCAGAATGATCCTCTATAACTATGATATCTTCTTTTTTGATTGAGGGATCGAACATAGATTTGGACCTTAGCCTGTATTTGTTGGTAAATCTTGTAGAATTCCTCTTAGAGTTTTGAGATACATGCACATATTTCTTCTTCTGCCTTTTGACTGCAACATCTCTCTTACTAGTTTCTGGCGCTTTATGCTTGACTGTAGTTTTAACATCATAATGTTCATTAGAATCTTCTTCCATTTTTACATCTTCCTCAGGAAACTCTTCGGTTTCTGTATCCAATTTAGGTCTCTTACCCCCGCTGGCTCTTGTCACCCTGATGTCGGAGATTTCCTCTTTAACATGAGTTTCATCAATTGGAATACTCTATTTCTGTGTAACAACCCTTTTCCCTTTCCCCTTTTCTGTTTTCTGGGTTGTGGATCAGGATTTAGGGATTGGATCAACTAGCTCCAGGGTTTCTGTACCTCCCTCAGAGAAGAAATGACCAGAGTCTTAATTAAGACTTGATGAAATAGGCTACTCAGTGGCGGGGTGTGACTGCACCCTTTTTGATGTCTTTGCCAGGCTTTTGAGTAGAAAGTAAGGCAGATTTAAAGGATAATCTCCATTTAGATGCATTAACAACCTAATGTGGTAGATGTAGATTAGTGAAAATCTCGCTTCACAGGTGATATACCTGTGGATGATGATTAAAGAAGTGTGTCATTCCCGTCTAATCCAACTGTGAGGGAATCCCTTTCTCCAATATGGGTTTTGCTTATCTGGTAGCAAAAATTGATTGACAAACTCCGTGACTACATGCTCCTTCTTCCACCATCGTTCTCCTCCAACTACCAATCTGTAAGATTTGGTGATGGATTGTTCTGTCACCAGCATTAGCAACTTTCCGATCTCCACTTCGAAACCATTGAAGTTCTGAGCAAACACCATAGATACATGTTCGTCATAACCTTGGAAGGTGCTGAGGAATTCAAACCAGCCAACATTTTTAAACGTCTGTTCCATCTGTGGATATGCTTCGAGAAGATCAGTGCCCTCAGGTTCCAATCTGACAACTTGCCCACTTCTCTTAGGTGCCATATCAATAACATGATGTTGCAAATCGACATTGTTCGGAAGTTGAATTTACAACCTGCAATTGTTAGCATATAACAATTTCTTCTGAAAAAATACATGCGCTTATAATTCAACAAATTAGAATGACGAGTGACAAGAACATATAATGATGTTTGGAAATTGACTGATTTGAAAAGGGTATTTGCAGGTACAGAATGATCCCATCATGTAACGGTTTGAATTGCATAATGATTCAAGAGATATTGTGGGACACATGCGGATTATCAGTCCATGATTTATGTAATCAAAACAAAAGCATGGTGGCTGGCACTTATCATGACATGATTACATTAGCGCTATGAGAATAATGTTGTTCTAGTAGCGCTATTAAGGAATTGGCATAAATTTGAATTTGCAAGATTCAAAAGGCATATGATATGACAATTCTCCTAAAACCATGTCTTAAACCCCAAACTTAAGGAAATTATTCAAAAAGATAAAATGTGAAACATATCAAACTCAAAACAAAGATTAAAATAAAATGAAAGCAAACAATCAAGTACAAGTAGGGAAGATTTTAGAATTAAAGTTTCTCAATAAATCAAAAGCAAAAGTAGAGACTAACACACGTGATAATTAAATTCAATGTACATAAAAGAATAAATAAATGATTGCATCCCTCTGATGCACATTATAATTGGGATGGCTCTTCTTGCAACACAATTATGTTCATTTCTTTTACCATCTTCTTTTACACTTTTTTGGATATCCCTACTGGAATGCATTAGTTTTCCCCTTGTTTGTCTCTTGGAATTTTCAAAATCTCCCTAAAAAAATTACGTAACTTTATACAAAATAAGATATCGATGTGTATAGTAACTTAATACGCACCAAGTTGTAAACCATATGTATATGCATCAATTCTTCAACCATATTTATATGCATTGATATATTATAACAGTGTCATTGCGAAATTGAAAATGTTTTACAATTTTTTGTATTCAGTTGGTGCTTTATGAATTAAGAAAATCACAGATTCTTAAGTACGGTTTATTACACATTGTCAACTTGTGAACAAATTTAAGACATGGTGATTTCCATACAAAAAACAATATTATTTCTGTTTCAAACTCAATGGTGCTCTTTGTAAGAAAATGTGCCCCGATGCTTATCTATGTATAATGCACACCATCGACTGCATTTTTTTTTTAATATTATTTCTAATTTAAATTAAGTTGTTCTATTGACATTAAAATACACACCGATGCTCTTCCTATGTATAGAGTGCATTATTAACCACAAATACATTTAAAAAAAAAACCAACAGTGACATGATGGTTTGGGATCCAATGCAATGGGTGGTTTCATTTCAACGGATAGGAAACATCTCATATATAAATAAACAAACCCTACAAACATTTTTCTTAAAAAAATATCCTTATGAAATATAGAAAGGGAAATAAAAAAATAGTTATGAAATTAGGGCTTCCAATACCAAAGGTAACTATGAAACCCTTTTTTTTGTTTGTGACTGCATTGAAAATTGTTTGAATCAAATAGAGGAAAGATTAAGATGATCGATAGAATGAAATCATATACCTGAAATTTCTCCTCTGCAGATTTGTATCTGACCTACAATAATTCCTTTCTAATCTGGATCTTAAAAAAAACCCACCCACTCCAAAGTCTTTGCTGATAAATCTCTGTTGCACAAATCTCCCTTCTAAATTTTGACAAAAAAATAAAAGAATGAATAGGGTTTTCATTTATAAATATAAAAATTGAAATTCTTGCTCATTTTTTCGTTGTATATTTCAACACATTGATGATAAACGCATGTGTTGTTTTTTTTTTTTCATAATTTACTTTTTCAGTGTGCTATATAATGAGTCGCACCGGTGCGGGGTGTATGTATAATACACCGACTTATTTTCGTAATAAATTTCAACGTATTGATAGTAAGCATGCATTATTTTTCTAACTTGCTCCTGTCAGTGTGCTATATAGTTAGAAATAGACAGGTGTGGTGTGTAAGTAATAACGCATCGAAAACCAGTTTAATTTGCAAAATGAAAATGTAAACATTCACATTTAAATTTTTGTGGAGGCAATAACAAAGGTCACTCTTATGTGCTTCTCTCAATTAAACACACTTTTGTGTTTGTTTTATTACAACACATCGATGCGTCTTTATATGAATAAGCGTACCGTTAATTTATAAAAGTTATTAAAAATTTTGTTTGAAGTTAGATTGTTCTATCCTTTCCAAGATGATTCTTTTAGCTCAAATGCAGGAAAAAATGAATTATAATATCAAATGACCAATTCTACAGATTCCAACTCATTTCATATCGTTGCAAGTCCTTCAAGTTTTCTCCCATCCATTGTAGTATGTCTAGATTTTATTCACAATTCATTTATCCCATTAAATTTATGTTATGTATGTGGGTGCAGTTGAATAATTGTTCATTGAATTTTGCAGGATCAATATTCGGGATCGAGTTTAGATGCACAAGATATTCTTTTAGTCCTAAAATTCTGCAAGATCTTATCAGGAGAAAAACACTGCAAGCAGATGTTTGATGAATATGAACAACTGCTTTACCCTACCAATTATGCCATCTTCCATAAACCAACCTTGATTAACGATATTACACCGTGAATTGGATATATTTATGTAGATACCCCATAGGGTGTAAGAAAAAGATGATTGAGTAATTGTATTTTTGGATTTTCAATGGACAAAGAGATATGTCCAGAATGCGGGCATGTTAGGTACCATAAAAAAAGGGCAAGGCACATGGTCCTCCTCATAAGATATTGAGGCACATGCCTATAATTCCAATGATTCAAATGCCCTTTCGTTGCAAATAATTAGCCATGTTGTAGGGGTGGCATGCCTCACATAGAAGTGAGCCAAGAGTTATGCGAATCCCAACAGATTCAATATCCATGAAGCATATAGAAGATACATGGCCCGATAAATTCAAGGATGAAGTATGAAGCTTATGATTGAGCATAGTTGTGGATGCATTTAACTCATATTCCCTCCAAAACACCAACTATTCTATTCATCCAATGGTAGAGATCAATAACAATACCCCCCCATAGTTGTCCATGAGGAATGTACATCTTATGTTGGTTCTTATAGTCCTAGGTAGAAGACAAGTGAAGATAATGGATGTCTACCTCCAACCACTTATCGATGAATTTAAGCAATTATGGGAAGGGATAAATGTATACGATGTGTCAAAATCCATCCCAATGCAGATGTCTTTTATGTTGTATGGCATATGTGCGTACACCATGCACGATTATCTAGAACTAGGATTTTTCTCTGGTAAGCACGTTGATTGATTTGTTTATATATGTAATGTTATTTGACATACTTCATTTGGTGAAACTATATTTTTGACACTAACATGCTCTGTATATGATAACATTGCAAGTCTTGTAACAAAAGGGTATCATGGATGTAAATGTTGTGGACCTTCTATAAAGGCTAGGTGGTCCAACCACATACGAAAGTTGGTGTATGACTATTCGAGGGTATTCCTCCCTGAAGACCACCTTTATAGAGGAATTACATATGCTTTCAATGGTAAACTAGAGACAACCTAGAGACTTGAAATAATGACACCGACAAATTAGATTAGGAAATATGACACATAGAAGGAGAAGGAAATGGTAGAATTGTTTGATTCAAATGGGGAACCTATGTTCGATAGTCCTTAAGTTTTTGACACCTATGTTGAGAAAATTCCCTTTGGGATGAAAAGGAAATTTGTATTTTATGAGCTTCCATATTGGGATCATATTAAGATTGACCACTTACTAGATCCCATGCATATATTAAAAAATGTCTCATTTTCTTTATGGAGGCACATATCATTGAATAAAGAGAAAGATTGGTTGTTAGAAGAGATCTTAATGCTTCAAATACTAAAAAGAGACATTGGCCAAAAAAAGAAACCGTAGGAGAGGCAAGTCCCTCTTGGTCTTTTAAAGAAGGTGATGTCTTATGGATTTTGAAGAAAGAAGATCTTTCTATGGCGAAGGATGTTATATTGGGTGTGAAGGCATCTTATTTATACGGATCGACTCTACGACGTTGCTTCACTGTAGAAGGGGATTTTTCGGGGTTGAAATCACATGATCATCTGAACCTTCTAAGGGTATGTATTTTGAATACATGGTTCTTCTTCTATACTATTGGTAAAAATATGCTATGCACTCATAGTGTTATGGTAATTAATGATGTGTATGTCTATTTTGTAGTGTCATTATCCTTTGCTTGTGCATGGTTGTGTGAACCATGACTTCCCCCAGGACCTGTGACGTGCCATATCAAAATTATTTGCATTTGTATGTTGGATCACATCAAAAGAGATTCATATGGCTAGCATTATACGGTGGTGTTGAGAGATAGCTGAGACTATTTGTATGTTTGAGAAGGAATTGCCCACAAGTTTTATGGACTTGCAAGTTCATCTTCTAATTAACCTACCTGATGAGGTTGAATTAGCTGGGGTGCTCTCATGTCATTGGATGTTCTTCTTAGAGAGGTACATGAAAAAATTGAAGGGGTTTTTTCGAAAAATGAAAAAACCAGAGGGTTCTATGGGAGAGGGGTACATAGTATACAAGTCATTCTATTATGCTAGTGAGTACATCAAGAAAATTGATGTCACAATAGGGGCAGTGGTTTGGGACGATCATCAACATGAGGACGAAAGGGAAGGGGAGATACTCCAAACGAACGGAAAAAGTCACTTGATAAAGAGAAATCCACTTATATTTTGTCAATTTAGTACAAAGAAATTATTTACATTGAAGTTGATAATATATATTTGATCTCATGCTATTTGTTTTGAATTCTTGTATACATCAACAAATTTAGAAATTGATGCCATCAATAAATTCGCTCTTTTAGTTTATAATATATATTTGATCTCATGCTATTCATTTTGATTTTTTGTATACATCAATGAATTTACAAATTGATTCCATCAATAAAAATTTTCTTTACAAAGCGACCATTGGTTGCATTATATGAAGAAAAAAGAAGGAAATGGAACAGTGTCAGGAAAACATTTAGATGGTTGAATGGTAGAAGCATGCCTTGTCCTGATCATTTAAAATAAAATATGCCAAAAGTATCTCCCAATAGTTGGGTGGTTGACCTTATACAAGAGACATATGCAGTGTCTGAATGTAACCCATGTGGAGAAGATATGGATGCACTAAACATAGGGATTGCGTGCAACAACTCTGTAATAACCTCTCTAAGTACCACATTCAATTTATAATATTGCACATTTGAATTGTAGAAGGTATTATATTTTTATTAATGCTCGGGTTATTAGACATGTAATGTCTTAAGCTAGAAGGGCGTGGAGGTCCTTGCCCAAGTCCTCAAGGAGACAAAATTTGGGTTTGCTCTGGCACCCAAGACTCACACTAGTTGGGAAAGTAGGCACTTTGGGCATGCAAATGCACCAATGGGATCGCCCAAGCATGAAGAGATCAAAATAAAGGGTGCACCAAAGAGGTTGGGACACGTCGACATGAGGAGCACACTAAGGTTTGGTTGTGTCAGTCCCAACGGACATGATGATTGATGGGAGCACAAGTTCATTTGGGTGCATTGGGTCTGTGAAGGGGTGCGATGATTTGTTTGGGTGTGATGGATTGCGAAGGAGTGTAGAACACCCAAAGGACATGAAAACTCATGATGGTGACCTTTGGATTCCATATAAGAGAAAAAGGGCACACAACCAAGGAAGGATATTGGCACAACAAGGAGGAAAAGATCAACTCTACAATTATGAGGTAGACTTGGACGAAGAGGGGCGAGATGATCCAAATTTATGAGTGGAATGAAATGAAAGCAAAAATTTATAATATTAACACAGAGACATAGTGAAAAATAACAGAGATACAATAAATATTGGCTTTTATTAAATAAGAAATATGCTGAAAACTATAAAATGTAGAATGAAAACAAGCTTGCTAGAATGGTGGCAGCTTATCTCTGAGAAGAGATGTGATGTCTACGCTCATTCACAAGAACATGAGTATAATGAGGCTCTGAAGGCCTTTTTACAATAAAAATGAATGCCAAAACCATAGACATCCAAAAAACTAACCCTAGGAGATGAAGCACTAAAAGTCATATGGGCCTCGTTGGGGTAAGTTAGTACATCAACTTCCCGGGGTCGTAACTTTTGCATATGATCTTCGTTTAGGGCACACGATAGATTGTTGGAAAGGTATTGACGAGGATATTCATTAAGGGGGCTCAATCACAACCTTTGGATATCATTAAGGTTCCTAATAATGAAAAAGAGTCATTTTAGGCCCTCAAAATGGCCCCAGAAGTCCAGGAATCGAAAAAATGATAAAAATAGTAAGTTGCCAAAAACTGTTTTGATCTAGTTGGATAAGTTGGGTGGCCATTGAGATCCTCCTGGATCAATCCTACCCTCTTATGAAGAAATGGTCTCCATTGCGTGGAGTTCCCCCATTAGATGAGGAAATTTCTACTAAATTTCCCCCCGGGTGAGCCACTTGCCTTGGTGCAAGAGATGCCCTGCTTTGACAACCCGATAAAGCTAGATCCTATGCTGGTGAGTGCCCTTGACATGTGTGTCTGTGATCTGATCAGTGGATTCCTGTTCCATGTAGTCTAGGTTGAGCTCTGTTGGTGCCAATTGTTCTACTATCTCTGAGGTGTCCAATAATGGTGGAAAATAAGGCAGAAGGAGGTCCACATTGAATACTGGGTGCAAGCCAAGGAATGGGGGAAGGTTGAGCTCAAAATAATTGTCACCCACAACCTTGGTGATGGTGTAGGGTCCATAATGGAGTGGACGAAGCTTCTGATGAGGCCCTGTAAGGTGTTCTTTCTACAAGTGCAACCAAACTTTGTCTCCCACCTGAAACTAGCATGGCACCCGATATTGATCATGGCGTTGCTTGTACCTGAAATTCAACTCCAATAAAATATAATGAACTTGTTGGTGGATGTGATGGATCTTCTCAATGAACTAGGTGGATTTTTCATCTCTAGTTGGAGCATGCGATGAGTCTGCATGTGTGGCTGCAAGGGATAGTGCAACATCCATGGGACCCAATGGTTGAAATACCAACCCCACCTGAAAGGGGATGTGGTCGGTTGAACTATGTATGGATTTGTTGTAGTTTTGTTGAATATAGGGAATATTATCATCCCAAGTGTGGGGGTGCTTGTAATTGTACATGTGTAGGATGTGCACGATCATCCGGTTGACAAAATTTATTTGGCCATTCGTCTAGGGATGGAAGGAAGTGGACATGGTGAGCTTGATGTCCAATAGTGACTAGAGGCTCGACCAAAATGTGCTGAGGAACCAGCTGTCCCGATTTGAGATAACGGTTTTTGGGATCCCAAAGTGTACCCACACTTATTCAAAGAAGAGCTTGGCAGTGGCCTCCGCTGTGATGTTCTTCTTGCAGGCGGCCATAATTTCCATCTTGGAAAAGTGATCAACAACCACAAAAACACAGTCATTTCCCTGCTTGGTGGAAAAAAGGTCCAACATGTAGTCCATTGAGATGGATTCCCAGGGCCTGTCAAGAGTAGGCAGAGTGTACAAGCCTTGTTTCTTAATGGCTAGTTTGGAAATAGCACAGGGAGTGCAGGACCAGATATACTTGCAGACATCTTGTCGAAGTTTTAACCAGTATAAATGTCGCTACAACACTGCCACTATCTTTTCCATGCCGAAGTGTCCTGTCACCCGTTTGTAGTGGGGTTTTGAAATAAGCTTCACTCGCTCACTTCATGGAACGCATAGATGGCCTAGATGGCATAACATCTTGTCCTGAAGATGGAAATTGGTGACAATTGTTCTTACGCCCAACAAATGCTAGGTGTTGGTGAAGTCATGATCTACCTCAAAGAGGTGGGACCATCCAGAGGTCTCATGGTTGCAAGAATCGAGCACGATGGTGAGTGCTGTGACTGAAGGTCAGCTGAGGCAATCAACGAATCGGTTGGTACTTCCTATTTTATACTTGATGTTGAGGTGGAACTGCTGCAAATAGGTGGACCACTTCTGATGGAAGTCATTCTGCAATTTTCCTTGTGTCTACATGAACTGCAATGACTTATGATCAGTGTGGATGACTGTCTTTTTCTCGAGAATGTAATTCCTCCATTGGTGGTAGGATTGCACAATGGAGTACATTTCTTTGTCATAAGTAGGGTTCTTATGAGCGACATCTGATAGTGTCTCACTATGATAGGCCACGGGGTGGCCGTGCTGAGTGATGACTGCGCCCACAATATAGTCTGAAGCATCTGTCTCAATCTCAAAGGGTTGTTGCAGGTCAGGTAATGAAAGAAATGGGGTGGAGCACAAGCATTGCTTCAGATCATCATACGCTTTCTATTGGGGCATGCCCCACACAATGTTTTCCTTACCACCACCTCTGGTTATTTGGATGAGGGCCCAAGTAATATGGGAGAATCCTAACGTGAACCTTCGATAGAAATTGGCAAGGCCTAAGAAGCTCCGAAGCTCAATGAGTGTGGTTGGGGATGGCCAGTCGCAAATGAATTGGATCTTGGTTGGATCAACATGCACACCATGCACATCAACAATGTAACCTAGGTACTGGACCCTGTCCATGATGAAGGAACATTTTTCCAAGTTGTCTTATAGCTTGTGTTGCCGCAGAGTGTGCAAAACATGTTGAATATGTTGCAAGTGTTCTGCCAAAGTGTTGTTGTAGACGAGGATGTCATCCAGATACACTGCCACAAAATAATTAGTGAAAGTTCGAAAGGTATCGTCCATCATCCTAATGAAAGTTGTTGGGGCATTTGTGAAACCAAATGGCATGACCAACCATTCAAAAAGACCTTCTTTTGACTTGAAGGCAATTTTCCATACATCTGTTGGTTCTATTGGAACCTGATGGTAACCAGACTTCATATCCATCTTACTAAAGTATTTGTTCCCCCTTGAGTTGATCAAGGAGATTGTTAATTCAGGGAATCAGGTATTGGTTTCTGACTGTGATTTTATTTAGGGCCTGGGAATCAATGCAGAGTCGCCAAGTCCCATCTTTCTTCTGCACCAACATGATTAGGCTTCCACAAGGTGATGAGCTGGGTCAGATGTGACCCTTGTGGAGTAGTTCTTAGATTTGACGCTTGATCTCCTAATTTTCTAGTAGAGAGTGGCGATAGACTGGCCCATTAGGTAGCGGTGCATCGGGGGTCATATCGATGGGATGCTTGACATGACAGTGTAGAGGCACCCCAGTAGGTGATGAGAAGATGTCTTTGTATTCTTCCACGACCTTCTCCACTTGATTCTACTGCGTGGAGAGGTTCGTCGTGGAGGCCATGGATATGGCTACAACCTTTCGCTCACTTTGAGAGTGAATCACGAAGAAGACAAACCTCCCCATATGATAAATGACCTTCTCGCATTGCTTGGCATAGATCAAGAAATAATACTAGGTGGGACTACCTCGGGTATCTTGTACAATTCCTTGTTAAAATTAATAATAAAACTGTGAGGCCTAGAATCATATACAACATGATGTTTCCATAAATAAGTTTGGCCCAAAATAACATCAAAAACTTCAAGGGAAGCAACATCACACAATACCTCATCTTTGAATGGCTTGATGTCGCATGACAAGAGACACTGTTGGCTGACGCGAATATCGCTTCCTTGATGGAGCCATCCTATGGTGTAGGGATGCGGGTGCGACATTGTCGGAAGGGCTAGCCACTTGAAGACCTCTGTTGAGATGAGGTTATTCTGGCTACCACTATCAACGACGAAGTGCAACATAGTGCCTTTTACCCACATTCGTGAATGAAAGAGGCACTCACCTTCCTCTAGATCATCAGGTTCATCGGGATGGATGTTGGTGGTAGAAATGGTGGCACTGGGTTCCGCGTCAATGATCCGTCTCCCCTTTCTTGGTTCTGACTTAGAGTCGAAACTTGCATATGATTCATATGCTTTTACCTCAACCACCAATGAATGCTTTGAGCGGTAATCAACAATGTTATGCCAGGGGCTCTTATGAAAGTCACACCACTTCTCGATATCTTTCTTCATCTTCCCATTGTCCTTCTTTGCTTACGACTTGGACTGGCTGTCCTGAGGTTTCCCATATTTTCTCCGTCCTTTATTCTGTGAGTTGGGGCTTCCCTTGCCGTGCTTCTGCTGTGAGGGGTTCCCAAACCCAAACTGTCATGTTTTTTGTTTAAGCCTCTGCTTGATTTTGATGACATATCGATAGGTCACGCCCAAGAATGAGATGTCCAAAAACTCCATTTATGTCTAGATGTATCTATGTAGACTGCCACGGTACTTGAGCACTAGATTTCTCTCAGAATATTTGATACCCAACTTGGTGGACAAGGTATGGAAGAAATTAGTGAACTATGGCACTGTTTGGTCTCTTTCCTACTGTAGTGTGGTCCATCTTGTATACAAGTCGGTATAACTTCCAACAAGGTAGTATTGTTCCTTAATAACTTCCCTGAAGGAACACCAAGTGGGTGAAAATGCAAATAATTTGGATCCCTCTATTTCATTTTGCTCACAAAAAGTCTCCCACCAATATTTGACATGGGGTACGGCCTTGAGGAGCGCAAATGTAATATTTTCTCTATCGAAAAAGTTGTGGACATAAAAATACCCTTCTAGAAGGTTTAACCATTTATCTACGACATCGACATCTATTTTACCTTCAAATATTGGAATATCAAAATTGATTTGTACCTTGAAGAGGGTGGTTCCTCCACTTGAGGTGGATGTGTCGCTTGTCGGCAATGGTTGAAGAATTTGTGCAAAGTTTTCCATCATCTCGTTCCTTTGTCGCTCAAGGGATTCCTCAAGAAACATTTTGAAAGGATCTCTTGTCCCATCATATTTATTTTCTCCCACCATGGAAAGTTTCTTGGGCATGCGAGAAAATTTTTTCTCAAGAGAAAAAATATCAAGGCTCGAGACCCAACTCTATATACCCTGACTGCGTCAAGGACATGCATTAAAAAATGACAAGGAGCAGACCGCTCTGATACCACTGATCCATATTTATGAGCGGAACGAAATGAAACCACAGATTTATAATATTATTACAGAGACACAATGAACAATAACAGAGATATAGTAAAACTTGGCTTCTATTAAATAAGAAATATGATGAAAACTGTAAAATGCAGACTGAAAACAAGCTTGCTAGAATGGTGGCAACTTATCTCTCAGAAGAGATGTGACAACTATGCTCATTCACAAGAAGATGAGTACAATGAGGCTTTGAAGGAATTAAAAAAAAAAATGAATTCCAAAACCCTAGACATCCAAAAACCTAACCCTATGAGATGAAGTGCCAAAAGTCATATGGGCCCCGTTGGGGTAAGTTAGTACATCAATTTCCCGGGGTCGTAACTTTTGCATATGATCTCCGTTTAGGGCGCACGATAGCTTGTTGGAAATGTATTGGTGAGGAGATTCATTTAGGGGGGCCAATCATATACTTTGCTTATTATTGAGGTGTCTGATCGTGAAAAATTATCGTTTAGGCCCTCAAAATGGCCTCAAAATTTCAGGAACCGAAAAACTGCTAAAAATAGTAAGTTGCCAAAACAATGTTTTGAGCTAGTTGGACAAGGTGGGTGTGTTGGGTAGGTGTTATATTATTTGCATGTGTGTGTGTGGGCACGTCAGATATGACAACTGCATTTGATGATCCCTCTAGTAGCGCTCTTTGTTTCGTGTGCACCAGGCACTTTCCTAGGGGGGTCCCAGGGGGGGAAGGTATGCCCCCCCTAGTTACGTGTAGCGTTCAGGGCAACGCCCCAAAATTTATTTTTGGGTGGTTTTTTCTATTTTTGTTGGTTTTGTAAATTAATCTTGGATTAAGGGATTAGGGTTTTGGTATCTACAGAATACCTAAAACCATTGTATATATATTGTATAGTGAATGGTGAAATTCGAGATAATGAATATAAGTTCCTGGTTGAGGGTTTCTGGTATAAATCTCTGTGTACTATGTGAATGAGCCATTGATTAAATTATGTTTTGCTTAAGAATCTTTATGCATTGCTTTACTTCACAGGTTTAAAACTTACATGTGGTATCAGAGCTCGTTTTTGGCTTCAGAGGGACGCCTTTGTTGTTGAGGGTTTGGCTCAGTCTTGATAGATCAAGTTTATCTTGGGTCTGTGATAAACTTGGGTTTAGTGGGAGCTTTTGCAGTGGAGATTCGATTACAGAAAGAGGAATGGCGAGCTCATCTAGAATCGAGATAGAGAAGTTCAACGATAAAAACTTTGAGCTATGGAAGCTTAAGATGGAGGACCTTCTTGTAGACAAAGAACAATGGATCGATGTGGATCTTGGTACATAGCCCACTGGTACACCACCTACTAGCACACAGGCTACCGGTACACAACCTACTAGTACACAAACTACTAGTACACCAACTACTGGTATGTCGAAGGAATATTGGGAGAAGTTGGACAGAAGAGCAAGGAGTACTATTCGACTCTACCTGGCAGATTCAATTTTGTTGAATGTCTCGAGAGAATCTACAGCCAAGGAACTATGGGATAAGTTGGGGAATTTGTATCAATCAAAGTCCCTAGTAAACAAGCTGTTTCTTTGAAAGAAGTTGTATCATCTTAGGATGGAAGATAGAGATTCTGTGACAGAACATCTAAATTCCTTTAATACTCTGGTAAGTCAACTTGTCTCTGTTAATATTACGATTGCAGAAGAAGATAAGTGTATTACTTTGTTATGTTCTTTTCCAGACTCTTGGGATAATCTGGTTGTAGAAATTGGTAATACCATTCAATCTACATTGAAGTATGAGGATGTAGTTTCATCCTTGTTATCTGAAGAGATGAGGCGAAAAAGAATAGATAGTCATAGCACATATGTTTTATTTATAAGAGGTCGTCCCCAAGACAGGAATCCCGGTAAGCCTTTTGGGGGGGGGGTGATATCTAAATCTACAGGTAGATCTAAGTCTCCAAGAAAATGTTTGAGGAAATGTTGGAAGTGTGGTAAAACAAGGCATTATAAGAAAGATTGCAAGTCTAAGAAGGTTGATAAACCAAAGGGATCTGATAGTACCTCTTCGACAGAGGCAAAAATCTCCAGTGAAGAAGGAGGTGATGTTTACCTGGCATCTACAACTACACATGCATATCATGATGTATGGTTGATCGACTCAGGTGCGTCATACCATATGACTCCTCACAGGGAGTGGTTCTCTGAATATAAAAAATACGATGGTGGTGATGTATTCCTAGGAGATGACTCGAAAACCAAAATCTTAGGACGTGGAAGGGTTAAGTTGTTGCTAAAAGATGGAAGGATTAGAACTCTCCCTGGGGTTCTGCACATTCCAAAACTAGCCAGGAGCCTAATATCTGTAAGTAAGTTGGATGATGCAGGAGTGAAAACTGTATTTGAAAAGAACACTTGAAAGATGGTACGAGGAGCAATGGTGTTGATGAGGGGAGTTCGGTGTGGAACTCTGTACAAGTTGTTGGGAAGCACTTATACTAATGGGTGTAATAGTTCTATTGTCCTCGAGCAGACAAATAAAGAAGACAAGACCAATACCATCCCTGAAAAGAAGACCAGGTTGTGGCATCAAAGACTGGGGCATATTGAAGAAAAGGGCCTTTGAACACTACATGG
>JASDQU010187258.1:18430-34660 GCA_032191745.1 Picea mariana | reverse complement strand
GTATCTCTGTGTTTATGGTTGCATCTCTGATATATTTCTGTTATATTATTAGATATACGCAATATCTCTGCGCATTTCTTTATTATATCTCCGCTCTCATTTCGTGCTGAAAATAATCCGGATCAGTCCCACTCTTAAGATTGCACATTTTAGATATAATATGAATTGGATGATAGGGTTTTAAGGTCCACTTAGGTTTATTCTCAAGTGGCAGATAAATGGAGTTCATTTTTCCCTGGCTTTGAACCACTTATGCTTCTTCTTGACAGAAAATCACAAGTAGTATTGTACATAGGGACAAAATGGATTAGGTTTAGTCAATATAGGTATCATAGTTCCGAACCCGCTACCGGTTGGTGTCTATAGCCTTGGTGAGGTAACTTTTTAAACCCTTTTTACTCTGAGATCTCTTGTCCCATTAATTCCTTTTTACAATTTGCATAACGAATATAATTAGAGACGGGGGAGAAATAAAGGGAAATCCTTCTACAGAAGTGGGATGAAACCTATAAATATTGACTGTTAAATTACCCTCTCTAGGCAGAATTCCCCATTTCCCATGAGTGTCCATAGTCTCGATGGGTTTTCCTAGTAGTACCATAGGCTGGGACTCATTGCCAGTAGGCGTCTATAGCCTCAACGGGTTGGCCTCTTGCACCCATTTTCTATAAGAGGCTGTAGTCCCATGAATTCCGCTCTTGAAGTTTATGATATATGTATATGTATTGGGTAGATGGGGGAGCTTCTATGAAAATCCCCTTAAGGGCACAAGATGGTACCAGTTCGAGGGTAGAAAGATTACCTTCATATAGGTTGTTCCTATGTAAAGGATACTTGATGAGTTTAGTCAATTTGAAGTCATATATATGGTAGAGCCCTTTTAATGTGTGCTGGATGAAGCCACTGGAGAATATCCTAAAAGTACCTCTAGTCCCTAAGGTCATCTTCTTCACATATAATTATATTAGTGTTCCCATGGGTAGAAACTTCATGCACTCTCTTGCTACTCTTTAATAAATATGCTCTACTAAACGACTTTGAAATTAGATCAAGTTGTACTAGCTGCCCATTAGCCTCATAATATGGACTTTTTAACTTTATGTAGTCCCATAATATAATTAAATACATGTCTATAAGCTACTTGTTGTAATAAATGGTATGAAACTTTGTATAAAGAAGGGAGAAAGAATCTCTAAAAGAACTGAAAATGATTGGTTATGACAAGAAATCTTAGGTTTGATATTTCAATTTTTTCTTTTCAGTTTTACCCTACTAACAAATTCCTAAACTGTAAATTTCGACAAGGAAAACAATTCAAACAAATAGTAGGGAAAACTAATAAAAGTCAGAGAATAGTCTTCAAACAAGAAAAACAAAGTTTAGGGAAGTAATAGGAAAACAAATTCATTAAGTTGTTCCAAAATAGTCTTAGGTATTAAAAGATCAAAATAAAAGACAGTTCTGACAAAACAACAGAACCAAAAGAAATGCAATTACTTCCTTGGATAAGTCATGAAGATGTTATCCCAATCTATCTGAAAAGATAATACCTACAAAACTCCAACAAATTATCATAGCCTAATTTATTTAGAAAACTTGGAGAAATATCTAACTATTAACTGAAAACATATTAAAAATTACGGGGGCAACAAACTCCCTTAAGATTAGTTTCGCATTCTGATGGCTCCAATTATTGAAAAAGACAAAAAATGATGTTGCTCTATGCTTTTAAGCTAAACTAACAATTATATGCAACATGTATTTGCTTATTTACTATCCTACCTTACCTAAGAGAAGAACCCTTTTCAAGTATATGAGTACTTCCAATGAAGCCATGTGTGTAACAAGATTATAAATATACTCACATTCATGTTTGAACAATATACTTTAATAAGTACCTGAACATGAGGAATCAACTGTTTTGACTGATAGGATGTCAAGAATTTTTGAAGAAGAAAGTGGTGCTTCGACCTGGTAATCATCTGGAACCAATGTTCAATAAACTCATGATGTTCTTTGTTCACTTGTTCATTTGGACCACTATGTACATCCTCCTCTATCGTACCATGCAGATCTTTTATTGTTAGACAATTGGTATCTTGGATGCATACAGGGTCTGATGATAGGTGTGTCAATAATTCCTCGATCTCCGGTTCTAATGGCCGCTTTCCATCGAATGCGGTCCATGATTCCTTGACAATTTGGCAAGGGTGATCGAATAAGGCTTCTAGATCTTCTTGTGGGTGTGGTTCATGGAGATTTTGTTCTTTTATTGCTTCCCAGAGTACAAGTATATTCTTGATTGTTGTCAAGATTTGCTCCTCTTGAGATGCAAATATGTTCTCGCATGCTGCTAGGATTTGGGAGATTTCTTGGAGTAGCATTTCCTCTTTTGTCCCTCAGACTCTTGAACATCCTTCTTGTGCTGGTTGATAGGTTCTATCTTTCACATGTATTAGTGTATGGGGGATCTTACAGCTCCAAAAGAAAACCTTAAAAATATTGAAGAAATGAAAATGAAACACACTTAAAGAAAATACAAGAAACTAATCATGTACTCAAAGCGCCGCCGTATTAATGGGATCCTACTGTCACCAAGTTATATGCTCACACAAGTTAGGCTTCTCTTCTTTCCATGAACCACACCAAAAGAAAACACACTTGCATAAAAAGGAAACAACGAGTCTTCATAGAAACTCACCAAAGCGAATGCATCGGCCTAGAACCTCTTCTCCTCCCCCAAGTTGCAACTAGAGCTAAATTGCACACACAAAAAATAATTTGTGAAAACAACCTACCTATGCTCTAATCCCTTTAGCAACTCCCCAAAAATGACGCCAAAAATGTTGGGTAAATTATATGCTAATTTCCGTTACATTTAATGTCAACCTGAGGGTCGAGGGTTCGTAAACTTAGAGATGCAAGCACAAGAAATGCAAGATCAAAGCATATTCTAGCCTATGCTAACCACTAATGCCGACAAAACACACTTTGAAATGTAATGAATGAAAGCAAGACATAAATTGACAAGCTCAAGTGAAATCAATTGAAAATTAACACCACACGATGTAACTTAACATTGGATCACAAGATCATATGTCTCAAGTTGGATCTTGATTTTTAATGGCTTATTCCTGTAATGGATCCACACATGTGTTGCAGGAAAACAAACTAAAGTAATGTGATGTAAATACTTCAAAAGAAACATACTTTAGAGATTAGTCCTCAAGAAAAGAAACACCCAAGAATAGAAAGCGAAGTCAATGTTCTATATACAAGAATAAGATTGCTTCACATGGATAATCCATTTAACGTTGCATATATACTTGTGATACTTAACCAAGAACAACATATAATAACAATATCACAACATGTATAATAACAAAACAATATAATGATAACAATGACACTACACAAAGGACAAATTATACAACAAAACAACAAACTAATATTTAACCTATCACAAACATAAATTAACAACTTAAAACAAATATATAACAAAACAATATATAATAAACAAAACAATATATAATAAACAAAACATTAGATTACAATAAATATAACATAACACGTCATATATCAATTAAAAAAACAACAAAACAACATATAATAATTATTAACAAAACAATAAATATATCACGACAACAAAACAACATATTAACTACAAACAACGATATATAATAATTATTAACAAAACAATAAATATATCACAACAACAAAACAATATGTTAACAACACAATACATGACTATATAGTAACCAAAACAACATATTAATATATGTATCAAAGAAATTCAACAAAACAACATATTAACTACAAACAACGATATATAATAATTATTAACAAAACAATAAATATATCACAACAACAAAACAATATGTTAACAACACAATACATGACTATATAGTAACCAAAACAACATATTAATATATGTATCAAAGAAATTCAAAACGACTTGGAACAAAATTATAACACATATACAACACGTGGATACTGAGTGATTTTTAAAACATGTAATGGTTTATTTACATGACACAATAACATAGGATGTATAATCACATATGACAATAGATAATGGAGGTTTATGGTGTAATTGGATGTATATTATTGGAGAATTGTGGGAAAAAGGTGTGATGATGAATGTATTCATATAATGAAAAATATGGAAAAAGTGGAGCCCAACAAAGATGTTGGTTGATGAAATCTTATACTTTCTCTTGAGCACATTTTCAACCTCTTTTTATTTAGCCATATGATGTACAACTAGAGTTAAACTTATTCACTCACTTTTAGAAGTGTGAGCATGTAAGGCCTAAGAAGCACTAACAAGAAACATATAGTTATCTACCTTACCTTTTGAAGTTTGATGTTGTATGCTGGTTTATTTTCTAGTAGACATATCTCCTTCAATATTCTTTACTTTCTCTTTTAAGTCTTTGGTATTCTATTAGCAAGCATTCTGCATATGTCCCAATTTTTGCAATATCGATAGATTTTCTTCTTCCTACCTTTCTTAGTTGAAGTATGATCACCTTGATTTTTCTTAATATGTTGGTTGATGAAATCATATTCTTTCTCTTGACTACATTTTCAACCTTTTTCTCTTTAACCATATGATGGGTACAACTAGAGTTCAAATTATTCACTCACTTTTAGAAGTGTGAGTATGCAATGCATAAGAAGCACTAAAAAAATTATAGTTATCTACCTCACCTTTTGAATTTTAGTGTTGTAGATTGATATTATAGTACACATATCTCCTTCAATATTCTTCACTTTCTCGTTTAAGTCTTTAGTCTTCTACTAGCAAGCATTCTGCACATGTCCCAATTTCTACCATACCGTCAGGTCTTCTTATTCCTACCTTTCTTAGTTGAAGTATGATCCTTCTTCTAAGGATGTTAGTTGATGAAATCCTAATCATTATCTTGACTACATTTACAACCTCTTTCTCTTTATCCATATGATGGGTACAACTAGAGTTCAAATTATTCACTCACTTTTAGAAGTGTGAGAATGCAAGGACTAAGAAGCACTAACAAAAAACATATATTTTTCTACCTTACCTTTTCAAGTTTGGTGTTGTAGGTTGGTTGATCTTCTAGTAGACATGTCTCTTTCAATATTCTTCACTTTCTCCTTTAAGTCTTTAGTCTTATAATATCAAGCATTCTCCATATGTCCCAATTTCTGCAATAATGACATGTCTTTTTTTCCCTACCTTTATTAGTCAAAGTATGATCACCTTAATTCTTCTTAAGATGTTGGTCAATGAAATCCTATTATTTCTCTTGACTAAATTTTCAACCTCTTTCTCTTTAGCCATATGATGGGTTCAACTAGAGTTCAAATTATTCACTAACTTTTAGAAGTGTGAGCATGCAAGGCCTAAGAAACACTAACAAAAAATATATAGTTATCTACCTTACCTTTTGAGGTTTGATGTTGTAGGTTTGTTTATCTTCTAGTAGACATGTCTCCTTCAATATTCTTTACTTTCTCCTTTAAGTCATTAGTCTTCTACTAACAACCATTCTACATATGTCCCAATGTCTGCAATACCGACATGTGTTCTTCTTCCTACCTTTATTAGTTGAAGTATGATCACATTGATTCTTCTTAATATGTTGGTTGATGAAATCATATTATTTCTCTTCACTACATTTTCAACCTCTTTCTCTTTATCCATATGATGGGTACAACTAAAGTTCAATTATTCACTCACTTTTATAAGTGTGACCATGCAAGGACTAAGAAGCACTAACAAAAAACAAACAATTATCTACCTTACCTTTTGAAGTTTGGTGTTGTAGGTTGGTTGATATTCTAGTAGACATATATCCTTCAATATTATTCACTTTCTCGTTTAAGTCTTTAGTCTTCTACTAGCAAGAATTGTACATATGTCCCAATTTATACAATACTGACAGATCTTATTCTTCCTACCTTTCTTAGTTGAAGTATGATCACCTTGATTCTTCTTAAGATGTTCATCGATGAAATCCTATTCTTACTCTTGACTAAATTTTCAAACTCTTTCTTTTTATCCATATGATGGGTACACCTAGAGCTCAAATTGTTCACTCACTTTTAGAAGTGTGAGAATGCAAGGCCTAAGAAGCACTAACAAAAAACATACAATTATATACCTTACCTTTTGAAGTTTGGTGTTGTAGGTTGGTTGAGCTTCTAGTATCCATGTCTCCTTCAATCTTCTTCACTTTCTCCTTTAAGTCTTTAGTCTTCTACTAGCAAGCATTCTCCATATATCCCAATTTCTGCAATAATGCCATGTCTTCTTCTTCCTATCTTTCTTAGTCAAAGTATGATCACCTTGATTCTTCTTAAGGTGTTGGTCAATGAAATCCTGTTATTTCTCTAGACTAAATTTTCAACATCTTTCTCTTTAGCCATATGATGGGTACTGTTATAGCATAAGTTGTAGGTTGAGAAAAGCCCGACCCAACCACAAAAATGGCGACAATTTTAGAGAACCTACCCATTGTCACCTTAGATAGGTGTTCCTGTCACTTCAGAGGTGAAGTGGTTACCTTAAGGGGGGGATCTCGGTGACCCTAGGGGGAATAAGATGGAAAGTGAGATGTATGAATGAATGCCCCTATAGGTCAAGTTGTTATATGAAAAGGAAACTTGGTGATGAGTCTTGAGGGTTGTTTGAGGTTGCCAAAGCTTTGAGTGACTTTCAAAGAGATAGTACATGCCCGAGACACAAGGAAAACCAAGTATACAATGCAATATATCAAGTGGACAATCAAGTTAAGCTTATTGTCCCTAATAGCAACAGTAAAAATGTATGTATATCAGCACGAAACTATTAAATGAGGCTGCTAGATAACATGCCAAAAGTCAAGATAAGTATGAGAAATAAACTTGCAAAGAATTAACACCACTTTAGCAATAAAACTTATAGTAGTGTGGCTGTAAAATAACAAATATGTAGCAAAGGCTAACAACCTTAAGGGATGTAGCAAAACAAGCTAAATATCAGAAAAGTTAACCCACAAAATGTACTCCTAATTAGCTTAAAAAGTGTGCTAGGGTTAGTAGTTTGTTAGGGAGAAGTTATAGCTAAATCCTAGGGTTAGTTTAGAGGTTTCCTAGGGTTAGCAGGTTAGATTTTCTGCAGCCCTAATGGCTGTAGGTTAGTTTTGTAACAACAACAAGTTTTAATGAGAGAAAGGGGACGCCTCAATGAGGAAATATAGCCTAAGGCTCAAAGAACAAAATCCAAGTGAGAGAATTTCAAGACCTTGACTTGTCACGTTTATTAATGCAATATTTTGTTTCTCCAATGCAACAACTAGTGCCTTGATTAATGTGTTAATGGGGTCAGAGAATAAAAATCTAGGAGTACTACCTCTTTGGGGGTATAAATCCTCTTATTCCCCAAGGCAAGTATCCTAGCTAGGGTTTAGGCTAAGGGGTGTATGCCCTTATACTTCCTTACAAAACTCTTGAAAACAATATTTCTATGATAGATTATGGTGGATCTAGGTAGGGTTGTATTCCCTTATACTCTCTACTTAACCTTAAGAAATAACCTTGAACTTTGAACCAAGAAAACAACAACAAGTGTAGCCTTTACCAAATTCAAGTTGCAACAAGATAAATGCCAAGAAAAACCACGATAAAGAGATAAAAATGACCTCCATAAGCTAGCGCATCATCATCATGTAGCCAATAACCAAAGAGAACACCATACCATAGCACAAGAGAGAAAAAAGATAGAAGGTAGCAAAAATTTCAGTCCTTGGCCTCTCACAAAGGGAGAGATATGTTATGAAATGATTTGAGTTTGATCTCTATTTATACATAAAATCCTAGACATAGTTTGTCCACATAAACTAGGGTAAACCACAAGATACGGGGTCAACAACCCTAAATCTTTCCCATTTACAAAATAATATTAAACATTTGATCTTAAAATTTACTTTTGCACAAAATAAACCCTAAATCAAGAAGACGTCTCCCCTTTAGGGGATGTTTTTGACACTTTCCAAGTCGTTGGATAAGAATGTGGAATTCATTGGGGGATCCTTGAGATTCTTTTCATGCACCAAGCCTTCTCCATGCCTCATCCGAACAAAATAAGCCAAGTGTCAATGTCTTCATAGGTCGATGATTTTCATGACATAGAAGGGATCATATTATCTCATTTATAGGTACCTTTATAGAGGGTGAGTGGCACTTCCGTTTCCGATGCACTTTTTCCAAGCCCATCTTCTTGCCATTCTTTATTTATTTCATGTTTTAAGGAATGAGTTGAAGGCCACTGTCCTGGCGTGGTGTCTAGATAATGACAATGTCATTCACAAATACCTCATGGAAATGAGAAGGATGGCTCGTGATGAGACCCCCTTTCTCTCAGTTGTGTAACTGAGAGCCACTACCCTGGCTTGGTGACTAGATGATGGTAATGTCATACTGCTAAATACCCATGATCATGATAGGCTAGCTCGTGATGAGAGCTCCCATCCTCCAACTAACTCCCTAAGAATTCACTATCATTCATTTCTTGTGGGTCCCCCATTTATTATAGAGAAGTGATTCATTTCTTTCTTGGGGATCCCTGAGCGAAGCATCTGGAAAGTCTATATCTAGGCTTTTATCTTTTTAGCCAACAACAATCACTCTGGGCCTTCAACCCCTTCTTTCCATGAAATGAGGTACATGCCCTTCTTGGGTCACTAAAGTCAATGAGCCTAGAAGAGGGCAGTTTGATGGGAATGTAATGGGTGGAAAGTGGTATGTATGGTCGGGAATGGTACGATAACCCCTCAAGGGATCCCCAGTTGCAAACCTTCCCCAAAGGTAGGCCACTTACAAGGACATCTATGAAACTTACCAAGGTAAAACAGGGTCAAGAGAATAATGTTCAAGAAGGCGTTCTATAGTCAAAAGTAGCTCAAATACAACATGCTTAAATTCCTTAAATATTAGGGTGATTATATGCCACAATACCTGACTTGTAGCGCATGGAACAAGACCCATCTTCCTTCCAGAAGCTAGCTAGTGTGGTGGATGCGCTGACAATGGATCATAATGTGGTGATAGAGCAGGCTTCCGTAGGTGAAAGTGGACACTTTTGGTCATGTATTCCCTCGACACTCCATATCTACAACTTGAGGGCCTCGAGACATGATATCCTTAGTTATCCCACAAAATGGGGATAACAAGTACAACTAGAGTTCAAATTATTCACTCATTTTTAGAAGTGTGAGAATGCAAGGCCTAAGAAGCACTAACAAAAAACATATAGTTATCTACCTTACCTTTTTAAGTTTGGTGTTGTAGGTTGGTTGATATTCTAGTATCCATGTCTCCTTCAATCTCCTTCACTTTCTCCTTTAAGTCTTTAGTATTCTACTAGCAAGCATTCTCCATATGTCTCAATTTCTGTAATAATGACATGTCTTTTTCTTCCTACCTTTCTTAGTCAAAGTATGATCACGTTGATTCTTCCTAAGATGTTGGTCAATGAAATCCTATTATTTCTCTTGAATAATTTTTCAAGCTCTTTATCTTTAGCCATATGATGGGTACAACTAGAGTTCAAATTATTCACTCACTTTTAGAAGTGTGAGCATGCAAGGCCTACGAAGCACTAACAAAAAACTTATAGTTATCTAACTTACCTTTTGAAGTTGGGTGTTGTAGGATGGTTGATATTATAGTAAACTTGTCTCCTACAATCTTCTTCACTTTCTCCTTTAATTATTTAGTCTTCTGTTAGCAAGCATTCTCCACATGTCCCAATTTATGCAATACCAACATGTCTTCTTCTTCACACCTTTCTTAGTCAAAATATGATCACCTTGCTTCTTCTAAAGATGTTGGTCGATGAAATCCTATTCTTTCTCTCGACCGCATTTTCAACCTCTTTCTCTATAGTTCTATTGACCTTTTCCCTTCAACAAGTGGACTTGTTTCTTGATCTCAAGTTTCCCTTTATCAAGCAAATTTTTGTGCCCTAATTAGAAAACCACAAAAAGAATCAAAGGAGTAATCCTTACGATACTCTCTTTTGGAATTCCAAATAGCATGGAATGTTGAACACAATACATCATAGGGTGTATTTAGATTCATTAGGATTAGTTCTATGAGTTCACCATATTTATTTGGAAACTTATTTCTGCATTCACTTAATTTAAATTTAAGTTCCTTAACACAAGCCAAGTAATCTTCAATTATTTTAAAGGAGAGTGGATCCAAAGAGACCAATTATTTATTAAACTAAACGACCTAACTTTCATCTATATTATCAAATAGAGTCCTCAACTTCTTTAATACCTAATTAGGTTAGTTGATCATACTTGTATGAAAGCGAATCTCCCTGCAGATGAAGGTTATTATGACTCCTATAGCCTCATCCTTCTTCCCATTGATGACAAATTTCTATTGGTCATCCTTTGGATATGGAATTCTAGCCTTTGTAAACTACCAAAGTGCCTTACTCTTCAACAATATTTCCATATCTTATGCCCATATTCCATAATTGTGGTTATTTAGAACAACATGCTCTTGCTTGGAACACATGATGTAGATCTACATATATATTCCTAGACTTACTCTACAAAATTCAAAACCTTGAGTCAATCTACCATATAGATTTGACTTATCAAGAGTATGTACAATGAATAGCCTCCAAAATATTCATAGACAATAGGCTAGGTTTCAAACTAATATCTCTAATACCATGTTAGAGAACCAGAAAATTAGGTAGATCAGAGAGATCAATATTCTAAGAAGAGGTGTTGTCTAAAGATTGTGTTACAACACTTAAGAACAAGTGAGAATATACCAACATAAATAGAAGCATAATAAACCAAAACATTACCATTCACAACATACACACACCATAATGTTATATGTACACCTTATATAGCACTAATATATAACCAACTTCCTGAAAGTGAGGAAGATGAGGTCCACTTAGATTGGTGAGGGTGCACAACTAACTCCTTGAATTTTTCTTTGTTCTGCACACCAATTGACTACTTTAGTCTAACCTATGAACTAGTCGGGTACCTAGTTAACTACTTAGTCGACTGACTATCTCTAGAATATCCAGAGGTCTGATGAATTTACTTAACCCGCTATTCCAAAATCTATCATTTGTTGTGGTTATTTAACATTGTGATTTAGGAGCATTTTTAGGATGCAAAACTATGATTACTTGTTGATAATTTTTATTCTAATTTCTTATCGATCTCCTTAATGATGGAGATTATTACACACTTTCTACATCTATTTATGTCGATCAACAAATTTGCATATGTATAACTTCCTTTAGTTCCATTTAAGCATTCTCCATTTTGTTTTGCTTCTCTTTGTTAGAGTTTCACATTTGATCATATATCTTAGACATAGTTCAACATAAACAATATTAAGACATAAGACAAGAGCCAAGAGCACAAGAATGCCAAGAGACGTATCATGGGTATTCTTGATACCCTAATAATAAATGCAAACAAGATAATGCCATATCATCATCTTTATGCGTAGTGATATCACAACATAAGATCATCATTACTTGATTCACTTCTTACATGAGAAATTGAGGTCACATCCAATAACCCAATACCCAAAAGTATGGTACCAAATCCAATAACCATCATCATAAGTTTCCCTAGTACACCATAGTTGAATTAAATATGCCCAAAGTGGACCTAGTCAAGTCTAAAGTGCCAGTGGGCCGATTGGTCGGCTTATCAACTCTGATGAGTTCAATTTACCAGAAAATAACAAGGTTCCAACATCCCCATTTAAACAAAACTTGGTGGACCAAATCAAATACATTATCATCCCCCTTAATTGATAGGGACAACAAGATCAATGTTGATAACTAATTGTCAAATCAGGACGAGGTACAACGACGCTCAAAAAAGAAGACTGAAACAATACCATCTCCAAAATGGGACAAATTATAGTAATTCTCTCAAGAGAATCCCAAAGCAATTACACCTCCAAAGCCATGCACCATGGTCACAAACATGATCCACATAGAGTGTTGAAGAACAAGAGTAGTGTATAAATGATAAGAATAAGGAAGAATTTCCATGAAATATTGTCAACAAATAATCTCGGTCAATTAGTCAACTAAACATTAATGATATAGTTGGTTCATTATGCGACCATAAAGTAGGATTTATCCATTGAAACAAGCACAACAACACCCCCCTTTAAACTCAACTTGAGGTATCAAATGGCATCAACACTATAATCAATGGGGCTCACAAATAATGCATCCAATCCAAATTTCTCCACATGCAAAATCATGCCAACAAGACTATTTAATAATATAGTCCAACAATGACTACAAGAATTGTTGATCAATTAACTATAATAAATAGGAACAATGTATGTGTGTATAGTCAATGACACACATCTCTATGAAGTCCTCAATCACCTATTAAAATGTTGTCATGGCCAATCATCAATCCAACCACAATCATTCCTAGTAGTTGACATTGGTCTAATATTTTGCATTTTATGCTTCTTCTACAAAGATCTATAATAATGATTTTCACCATAATATTGAATGTGGAACTAGATATCCTCCTGTCATGATGATTAGGATGTCAATGTCACAAAGAATTTTGATCTTGTTGATAAGAAGGTGCGAGATGTAGTTCTTACTCAACCAATGGTGCGGGAGTAGATTCTTACTTGTCATAATGATGCAGGAGCATCGCCAGCTCATCAAGCGAGCCAACACATCAAGCAGAAGTCCACTGGAGAAACAAACCCAAAATTTTGAAAATGCTTTGGGATTGTAGCACAAGTCTTTAATGAATCCTTTATGAAGGAGCGCCTTTTGTATATTGTATTAGACCTCGAGCCATACGCTCTTGTCTAAAGTAGATAGGAGGCATTTACTTTAGTTAATGCTGGTAGATAGGATTTTATTCCCAGATTAGACAGTTTTAGAGTTCGAGAGGGAAAACGGATATAGACACCCTCCTTTGTACATTGTAACATTAGTTTGAGCATAATCAAGCATTCAGAAGAAAAGAGCAAGCAGAGAGAATTGTATGAAGAACACCCATGTACAGATTTGAATTAATAGAAGAGAGTCTTTGATTCAAACTCATGTCTGGTGTTGTTTCTCTGTGTATATTGTTTATGTGTTCATGAATGTTTGTTTTCTGGATATGTATTTTCTCTATATATGCTGTGCGTGTGATTTCATGGTTTAACTTGAAGTCTGAGAGAGAATGAGTTTCAATTGTTTCTCTATCTGAGCCAGGAGATTCCTGCAAGGTGTGCAGTTGAATTCATCCGCGGGGAGCGCGTTGATGAAGGCTCAGTGGTCTAACTCTTGCTCTCATTCGCCCATAAGTGGAATGGGTTGTTGAAGCCGTGCAAGGAGTGCGCAGGATGAAGAAGAAGTCTCAATGGTGTATCTGAGCAAAAGGAGCTACGGACTGCTGCTGCAGGAAGTGCGCAGAGTCTGAGGGATTCAACACTTGAGAAGTTGTTGAATGCCGAGCGCAAGGAGTGCGCATAAATTCCTCTGAAGGAGCCAGAGTGAATAATCTCAGGAGGTATAGAACCTTTTGTGACATCATTGAAAGGGAGCATAGAAGGTTCGTGTTGAGGAAGGGTTCAAGCAGGAATTTCAAGCGCAGGCTTGGGGAGTAAGTTTGGAGGAAAAAACATTTAATCATTTCAGAGAAATCGCAAGGAGGAAGTCGACGGCCAGGATCTCATAGAAGAGACCGAAAAAACCCTCCAGCCGGTGGATCTCGTGGAAGCACGAGGAGGCTACGACCACAACTGAGCCAAGCTCGAGAGATTGGTGAGCGTTGGATCAGTGGGTGTTTTCCCGTCAGCCGTTAGATCATGGGAAAGTTGCACTAGGTTTAAGCTCTAGTGTGCTGAGAAGGAGTCATCGGGATTTCAGAGTCATCGGGTTTTCATAGGATAAGAATCCGAGGCCTTGTGAGTCTCGAAAACTTGAGAAGGAATCCTAGCTGTTGATCCTGGAAGGACACGCTTCAGGCATCAAAACAAGAATCGAGATTTAAGTCATCGGGGATTTCAGAAGTGTGAAATCATTGTAGGTTGGAATCGCGATTCGCGATATCCTGACGGGGCACTTAGAACCGTCCATCAGTAAGGACATGTGGAGAGAGATCCTGAAGAGTCGGGAATCGGAGAATCGGGTTTCCGGAGACGAGAGACTCGAGCATAGTGAAATCACGATACGCGATTTCCTGATCACTACAGGGGTGTGGGCCATAGGTGCAGAGCAAAGGACAAGTGTCGAAGGGTCAAGCCCTCACCGAAGTCAACGCCAAGTGGCATCGCAAATCGGGAATCGGGGATCCGGGGAAGTAGTGGATCACAACAGCACAAAGGCTGATTTCCCGACGGGGAAATTCCCGATAGGAGCAAGGTAAGCATTCGAGGAATATTCATCAGGTTTCGGGGATTTGTAAGACCCGACCTCGTGAGAGCAGGACTCGCGATCACGCGAGGCTTGATTTCCCGATAGGGCGAAGGGAGATCATAAGGTGAGTTCTTTGGGTGTAGAAAAGTCCCGATAAGGGATTTGAAGAGTGTTTCAGCTCTTCGGGCCAAAGAAAAAGAAGGTCCTGGTGGGAGCGGACGTGTCCTGGGTGGCACGTTTGCATCAGGTGGTATCAGAGTGAGAAAATCTCTCTGTTTTCTGTAACAGAGGAGAAGAGAAAATTTCACCATGCCTTCGAGAAGAGGTAGACAATCACCCAATCCAGAGGGGGAAAGGGAATTGTCCAGGTAAAGAGAAATGTCCAGAGAAAGAAGTAGCCAAGGACAGAATGTAGAGATGGAGAGGGAAATATGAAATCTTCGTGCCAGGATGGAAGATATGGAAGCAGCGCAGAGACGCACAACCAATGCTGGGGATCTAAGTGACTCCGAAGGCGAAGTTGAGGCTGAACCACAAGGAGAAGTTGTAGCCGAAGATGCAGCCAATGAGCGGTTAATCAAGGCTATCGCTCGAATGAGTTCTAAGACAAAAATGGAGATTCCAGTCTACCAAGGAAATCTGGATGCAGAAGAGCTTCTGGATTGGATTAGATCTCTTGACACCTACTTCGATTATGAGGATATCGAAGAGGATAAAAAGGTCAGGCATGCTGTCACAAAATTAAAGGGACATGCATCATTATGGTGGGATGAGCTTCAAGCAGATAGACGTTCCAAAGGAAAACAAAAGATCAAAAGTTGGGATCGAATGATTGCCAAAATGAAGTCAAAATTCATCCCGAGGGATTATCAGATCACACTGTTCAGGAGAATGCAGAACCTGAGACAGAAGCTGATGACGGTAAAGGAGTATACCGAAGAATTCTACAAGCTCAATATTAGAGCAGGTCATCGGGAGAGCGATGATGAAAAAGTAGCCAGGTATATGAATGGCTTAAGATACGATATACAGGATGAGATGAGCATGACAACCGTCAGAACGGTTGAGGATGCGTATCGGATGGCGCTGAAGGCAGAAGAGAAACTAAGTCGTAAGCCAACACAACGAGGGCGAGGCAAGAGCCAGCCAAGGGGAAAATCAGTTGCCCAAGACAGGTTCCAGAAATCTAAGGACGACTGGAAGAAGCCTCAGACAAGAACTGAGAGAGGTGGAAGCTCTCAGCAAGGCCAGCACAGTGAACAGTGAAGGCAACAGATAGAACCGGATGGAGGATATGCTGATAACAGTACTTTTCCTTGTACCAGAGGTAGAGGAAGAGGCCAAGGTGGAGTTATCACATGCTACACATGTGGGAAAAATGGACATAAAGCAGTTGACTGTCCAGATAGGAAGAAAGAGGGAGGAGGAGCTCACATCGCCGAGGCACAGAGGCGAGCTGCTGAAGTAGAAGACGCAGAAGATGGAAGGTCTTTGATGATGCGAAAAGTTCTCGTTACACCCGAGAGGGAGGTGGAGGACATAGCTCAGAGAAATAGATTGTTCAGAACCTCATGCAAGACCAAAGACAGGAAATGCAAGGACATTGTGGACAGCGGAAGCACCGACAATCTTGTTTCAACCGAGATGGTGGAGAAACTAGAGCTGGAGACAACAGATCACCCAAGTCCATATAAAGTTTCATGGCTACAGAAGGGACATCAGGTGAGTGTCAATAAACAATGCTTAGTTGACATCAAGATAGGAGGATACAATGATAAAATTCTCTGTGATGTTATTCCTATGGATGTATGTCA
>JASDQU010187258.1:0-14124 GCA_032191745.1 Picea mariana | reverse complement strand
ATGGCTAATTGTATGATCCAATCTAAGGGATTAATTATAAAGTATTGGGTGGAATCAACTATGCAAATTACATAGTAAATCACACTCCCACAAAGGCTCTTAAAAATATAACACCTAAAGAATCTTGGATTAAAATTAAACCAGATGTAAGTCACTTCCGTGTATTTGGCAGTATAGCATGGGCTCACATTCCTGATGAGAAAAGGAAAGCATTGCAACCTAAAAGTGAGAGGTGTATACTTGTTGGTTATTCTGAAGATGTCAAAGTTTATAGACTTCTTCAATCACATTGTAATGAAATTATTATTATAAGAGATGTTAAATTTGATGAAAATCTCTTGGTATGCGAGCCTAATTTGGAGATTGTACCTTCTTCGGCTTGTGAGCCATCTTCGGCATTTGTGCCTTCTTCATTTCCTATTTTGGTTTCTTCTTCAGATGATGATAGTGAGGATGAAAATCCACCTCCGCCTGCTCACCTTCCTCTAGATGAGTCTTTTGAAATGAACCAACACCAACTCCACTGCTTCCTAGATGGGTCTGTTCAACACAGGAAACAATTGGTGATCTTGTCGGTGATCCTTCAGATCAACGTCAGACATGTTCACAGTTCCAGCGAGACTCTTCTCTTTTGGCTCAAGTTTTAGAGACTCATGATCCAGAAAAATTTGCAGAAGCTTCAGGTCATCTAGATTGAGATACATCAATGAATGAAGAGTATCGTTCTTTAATGGCCAACGATACTTGGGATCTTGTACCTCTTCCAAAAGGAAGAAAAATTGTCAGAAGTAAATGGGTCTACATAACTAAGTATGAATAAGATGGAAGTGTTCAAAGACACAAAGATCAATTAGTTTTCAAAGGATTTTCCTAAGTTTAAGGAATTGACTATAATGAAACCTTTTCCCCTGTAGCCAAAATGAATTCCATCCGCCTTGTTCTTGCCCTTGCTGCCTCACATAAATGAGAGGTCCATCAGATGGATGTTAAATCCTCCTTCTTGCAAGGATATTTGCAAGAAGAAATCTACATGGAACAACCTCTTGGCTATGTCCAGAATGACTCTAGCCTTGTTTGTCGCCTTAAGAAATATCTTTTTGGTCTTAAGCAAGCTCCCCGATCTTGGTATGCCAAAATGGACAACTTTATTATTGACATTGGATTATCTAGATGCCATTCTGATCATAATGTCTATACCAAGAAATTAGGAATCCATCTCATAATCCTTTTCCTTTATGTCGATGACCTTATCCTTACTGGTAACGACTCAAAACTTTTAAACCATGTGAAAACTAGCCTTAAGAAGAAATTTGAAATGACAGGCTTAGGTTTTTTGCACTATTTCCTTGGCCTCCAAGTTTTGCAAACCAATGAAGGAATTTTTCTTTCCCAGTTTAAGTATGCTTGTGACCTTCTTCGTCGCTTTCAAATGGATGATTGTAAACCAACCCCTTCTCCCTTCCAGTCTGAAGTCAAGCTTACTGCCACTTGTACTTCTCCTGAAGTTGATGCCACCCTGTACCACTAGTTAGTTGGTAGCCTCTTATACTTGACTCATACCTGTCCTGATCTTTCCTTTGTTGTTGGTCTTGTTGCCTGATATATGCAAACACCCAATGAAATCCATCAGAAATTAGCTAAAAGGATGATTCTCTATGTCTGGGGTACAGTTCATTTCAGGATACATTACATTTCAGGGGAGACTCCTTTATTGGTTGGTTTCACTGTTTCAGATTGGGCTGACGACCCTGATGATCAAAAGTCTACTGCAAGTTTTGTTTTCAGCCTTGGTTCAGGACCTGCTACTTGGGCTTATAAGAAACACAAACTATTGCATGTTCTTCAACAGAAACAAAGTACCGAGCAACGATAAATGCAAGTCCGGAAGCCTTGTGGCTTTGACAGATCTTTTCAGAGTTTGAATTCCAGTAGCAACATCTGACTAGCCTTTGGTGCGACAATCAGAGCTCCATCAAGCTCGCCAAAGACCCAGTTCAACATCAACGCATCAAGCACATTGAGCTACACATGCAATTCATAAAAAATCTCATTCATGATCAAGTTATTGAAGTGTTATTTTTCCCTACAGAAGATCAAGTTGTAGACATTTTCACAAAGTATCTTACAGAAGCGAAGTTTTCCAAACTTCGATCTATGTTAGGCATCCAAGAAGTTGTCATTAAGGGGGGATAGGCTCTAATGCCTCCTTCCTTCTCCTATTATGTAACTATTGTAAATCCTTCAATCCTATCCCAAGTTTTTCTTAAGGGGGGATGTTAGGATATTTAGAAACTTAGGAGTTAGTGAAGATCTACTTGGTCTAATGTGTCATTAGGTAAAAGTGTGCTTCTTACTGTGTTTCTTTAGTATGCATTTGTAGTTAGGAAATCAAACGGTCATGATATGTTCCCGACATAGAGTGATCCGACGGTTCATATTCTCCTCAATCTTAACAACCATTGATCCATGGCTTAACAACCAATTGGTCCATGATCTCTATTTAAAGAGCATGGAGGGTCATTTGTCGAAGATCGATTTTGAGAAAATCTCTTGTAGAAACTCTTTGTAATCTTTTTCATTTGCATTAATAAACTGCTCCAAGTGGCCGCGTTGGTTGGGGCCGTGGATGTTTCCCCGTAGGGGTTTTACCACGTCAAAACATTAGTGTGTTGATCTTTGATATGGTTGTGTGAGTGGTTACTGAAGGTGTTCATCCTCTGTTGGAATACCTGTGTTGTCAAACACACGATTCTCTACATTTCTAATTATGTTCATGACTAACCGTAATTGGAAAACTATTGAGGCTGTTGGAAAGCAGATGCATGCCTACACACAACACCTGAGTTGAATTGCTCTACCTGGGAATTTTATCACCTTTCTTGAACATTTTCTCATTATTGGGATGAACTAACATTCCTTTAGGTCAATTCTCCTCACTTGGGAATTTTCTCTCCCACCCATAGGCCATACGATAACCATACAAATATTGTGTGGAATGTTTATTTCTCCCTAGGTGGTTCAATTATTTTTTAGATGTTTTCATTATGATTGGTCAACTTCCCTTTGACTGATAGTCGATTTTGTTTAACTTGGGTGACTGAATACATAACTGCATGACTTAATTACATTCCCGAGAGACTGAATACATAGTTGCACGAATTAATTACATACCTAGGAGAGAATACATAGATGGGAAACTTAATTACATACCTAGATGACTGAAAATATTGTTGGGTGACTTAATTACATACATGGGCATGGATCTCTCACCTACATGTAGTACACAACCATACACTGACCATATAAGCCTATACCATTGGTTGAACTGCCTCTTACTTCCCGAGTCTACTTTTCCATGCCTGGTCGATTTTCTTATTAGCTTATCGATTGGATTTCCCCTAGGTCAATTGAAATTTGTTGGTCGAGTGATTTCACATTGGGTCAACTTACTCATTGGCTAGTCAATTTCATAGATTGGGTTGAATTCCACATAAGCTGGTTTGACCTCTCATTCTGCCAAAGGATGGGCTGACCATTGACATTGCCACCATATTTTCAAGTGCAGTGATGGGCCATTTCAACATCAACTATTTCCACATTCATGGTGGTGCACCTTTGTAGGAGATATCATGTCTGGCAGTCTATGAGAATGGGGTGTATCCTTGTTACCTTGGTAGTCTATTGAATCTTATAGAATAAGGATAGGAGAATGAATATAGGGGTGCCATGGTTTGAAATATGCAACGATAATTTTATTTCTATAGGACATGAATAAAAATGCCATGTTGTAACATTTAATTTTGAAGCAGAATGCCATGTTGTTACATTTATTGTTGAAATGGAAATCCATGTTGTTTGCATGAGAATTCTACATTGAATCATTGATGAAGATTGCACAAATATTTTTGAACTTTGAAATAGGAGTTCATATGTTACTTACTTCAATAGGACATCATAATTTCCAAGAGTAAGCAATAGACCATTCACATATCTCACACAAGAATAGTGAGGTGTGGTAGATAAGTTGGCACTTAGAACTACTTATGGAGCATAAAACTTAGAGTCAAGAAGCATGCTTTCTTAGTATATTCTTGCTTGGCCGTTGATGATAGAGGAAATTTAACTCAGAGACCTGACTTGAATACATGATAGTAGGGTATTTATACCTAGAGACTGGACATTGATTGGCTAATTGAGAATACAAAATTTCCATTACATTGTCATATAGTTTCTTATGTGTAGGTTACTGGGATAAAGAAGCCATATAATATTTTTAGAGCATAGGATTCATTGAGAGCAAAGGCCTAGTAGCCATACAAAATACATAACTAGTATTGCACATACACTTTCATCAAGAACCTGAGTCTTGCAACCATTAGAAGAGGAGAGAGAAGAGAGATCATAAGTAATTCTGTAGATAAATTGTGTTAGTGAAGTGAGTGGGATATATGTCTCTCATTTACATATCACAAGGTACCAAAGAAATTGAATCATTGAATATGACACAACTTCTAAAAAATTGTAAAACTCAACATGGGTGAAGCATGGAGATAAAGGTTGGAAGACCCATGGGATAACAATGCTTATCTTTGAGAAGAGAATGAGAACTTGAAGGAGCATGTCCAAATGTTTAACTAGAGGATGGAAGAGATGGATAAGTACCTTGAGACCTCTACTAAACTACTGCCATTGTTAAAGAATAAGTTTGAAGAATTCCAAGACTCATTCACTGCAGTCACGAAATATTGGGACAAGCACAGAGTGTATATTGTACACCTTGGTGAGAAGGTCATCTAGATGGATAGATGGAAAGAGGATAGGCTCACATAGATGATGACATAGCTGCAATAAGAGTTGAAAAATATGAATAATACCTTGGGAAGGCTCCAAGTAGTTGTCCAAGAGAATTGAGAAGCAAGGAAGCCTTCCATTCTCACTGCCCAAGCCAACAACATGACCGAGACCACCTTGGTAAGATCACCTTTCATAGACATTTCTCTAGAGTAGATCGATGAATTTGAAAATCATACCAAAGGCATTGGTTCCAAGATACTAAGGTAGATGGGTTATGATGGACAAGAGATAGGAAAGAGAAGTCAAGGAATTTTAAGGCCCATTGTAGCTACAAAAAGGGTCAATCATGAAGGCCTAGGCTTCGATGGAAGAGTGGAAAATCCCATGTCCATGCATACCACTTTTGTGAAGGACAAATACACGGTGGAGTTGGAATGCTCATTCGAAGAGAGTGAATCAATCGATGAAGGCGGTAGCCCACTACCAGATCATCCTTCTTGTGGTGGATTGAAGAAGGATGGTGATGAGAAGAGATTGAAGACTCAACCTGCACCATCACTCAAAAGAAGCAACAAACCAATCAAATAGGGAAAAAAGAAGAGTAAGAAGACCAATAGGTATTGAACAAAAAAGACATCTCTTGTTTGTCATTGTTGAAAGAGGAGAGGTCACAATGTTTCCAACTATTCATATGTCAGGGAATGCTCATTCAGTGGAAAGAAAGGCCATCGTGAGGTAGCCTATCAGGAGAAGAAAACCACATGCCTCAAGCTAGATTGCTTTGAGAGGAATAATGGAAATAAGAATTCTTTAATCCAAAAATGAACTAAGAGGCACATGCAGAGGAGGAGTATGTCAAGCAGTCTTTGTAGCAGTAATTGGAAAATTTTCCACCACTGCAAGTTGTGTGTACATTGGTAAGCGAAGTGTTGGATAATTCACCTAGAGATTCACCCTAAAAACTACACAATCAAGATTAGAGTGTGGAAAGTGAAGCCTAACATAGATGGAGAACTTCCTACATCTCCAATTCAAGGAGAATAAGTCATTTAATAAGAGATAGCAACATTGGAGGTTTGCATCACCATAGAGGAGGACAATAGGTCGATACCAACCACCAAGGTGGCCCCATTCCATTTGCTACCTACAATACTAAAAAAAAGGTAGGCCACACTTCCTTTTGAGGGAATAATACATGAAGACATAACTTTTTGGGGTCACATTGAACATAGGCTGGCACTTGAATTGGATTTATTAGCTATTAGGATGGATTGTCTCCAGGACCGAGATGGAGATGGGAATGGATGTTGAGTGCAGAGTTCAAATTTGGAGATTGCTTAGAGTTGGGAGTTAGTGAGCAGTTTTATGCATTGTGAGAACAAGCATGCCAACAACCAGAGCTAGAGACATAGCTAGTACCAGAGCCAATATATAGAGCCATGAACTAGAACCAAAGTTAGAGTTGTAGCCAGAATCTAGAGTCAAAGTCACATTCCATACATAACGGACATTGATCCATATTGGTTTCCTTGAGATTTTTTAGACCAAAAATCCTATCAATGGGGAGGTTTGATCCGAAATGGATATGAATTTATGAATGGGTGTAAGACTCGATACCTAAAATATGCATTAGGAAATTCATGAAGGTTAGAAAAAAATGTAAAGCAAATAAAATGTAAAAGTTGAATGAGACAAATGTGAGGGAAAAAATAAATTAATAAAGATAAAATAAAATAAAATAGGAGAGAAGGATAAGGAGTGGGAAATGAAGGGGAATGGTTTTTGGCCTTCTCCTTACCCTCCCCCCTCCCCCCCCCCCAATTCTCTATATGTATTCCTTCACCTTCCTTCTTAATTTTTTTTTCCAAGAGAGGAAGATGCATAGAATGCTATGAAAGTTTTGTAACCAGAGATTGCTAGAATGAAGAACTGAGCCCCCATACAAAGTTGGTTTTCTCATTTGGGTTTCTGGGGTACAATTTTGAGTTCATGGTGATTGATGTCATTTGTATTGTTGTGAGAATATCTCATGTGTTTGATATTCCTCTATTTATATTTAACCTGCTACCTAGTTGGGTTAATCATATGTATGAGTTGCTTCCCTACATTTAAATTACAACCTGTAATTTCATTAATGGTTTGAAGAGGATTGCATTTGAGTTTTCATTCATAAAACATGTTATTAATACATCCTGATTGAATCCAACAACTATGGAATAACAATTATCCATTCCACTTCATATTCTGAGATCAATGGTTGCCCAAATTTGATCATTTCACTTAATTCTTGACATTTCTAATTATGTTATTGAATAACAGTAATCAGACAACTATTGAGGTCATTGTCAAGAAGATGCATGCCTACACACAATGCTTGAGTTTAAGTGCTCTACATGGTCATTTTATTACCTTGCTTGAATTTTTTCTCATTGTTGGGATGAACTAACATTCCTTTGGGTCAATTCTCCTCACCTAGGTGTTTTCTCTCTCACCCACTAGTCGTACAAAAATTGTACAGGAATTATGTGGACTCTCTATTTATCTTGGGTTAATTCAAATATTTTATGAATGATTGATAAAATTCCCTTTGTTTACTATTTGATTTCGTTTAGCTTGGGCATATGAATACATAGTTAGATGACTTAATTACATACCTGGGTGAATGAATGCATAGTTGGAAAAATTAATCACATACCTCTATGGATGAATACATTGTTGGGTGAATTAATTACATACCTATGCATTGATGTCTCACTTACATGAAATACACAATAGTATGATGCATGTATAGACTGTATACACATTGGTTGAACTGCCTCTTACTTCCCGAGTTGATTTGATCATGTCTGGTCGATTGGATTTCTATTTGGGTTGAATGAACTTTGTTGGTTGAGTGATTTCTCATTGGGTCAACTTACTAATTGGCTGTTTGATTGCATATATTGGGCAGACTTACACATAAGTTAGTTTGACCTCTCATTCTACCAAAATATGGGATAACCATTGACATTTCCACCATATATTCAAGAGCAGTGACAAGTCCTTTGTTGGGTTGCTTGGGCTGACCCAAGTTCTAGATATAGCATTACCTACAAAACATTCTACCATCAACCCTTTTGGATACCAGAAGGCAACACAACACATAGAGTGCACTATGCAGTCTCAACCAAGATGGCTTCTATGGGTGGCTGCAAGACTCAGATGCCTGCAACCATGGGATGGGATGCATTTCTCTCTTTGAGGAATTCAACCTACTTACTGTTAACCCCAAATCCTCATTATATATTATTCTTAACCCCTGTCACTACTATTCTAATAGGCTTCAATAATCATTACAACCGCATTTGATCAAAGAAAAACATATATCTACTATAACAAAAGTTTCTGATCTAATTATTAGCTATAATATTCATTCATTCCATGCTATTTTGCAGATTCCATTAACTCAACCTTATTGCGTAGTGTTCATTCCTTTAACAATCAACATATTCATCATAAAAACTTATCAAAGTAAATGCAACAATAAACACTACATACAGTCACATAAAACACAGATATACCGTGGTTCACCTCCCCTGGGGCTACATCCACAAAGATTTGTCGCTTCAGCTCTTTATTAATCTGTCATGCAAAATGTAGTGTTGCACACTGTACAATCCTTCCTTCATTACATTTGATCTCCATAGATCACAATATTTCTCACTTACACTGAGAACCTCTCATCAAAACCCTAACAAATAGTTGAATCAACTACAGAGTGTTAACAATCGACTGATCCACCTTCTACAGTCCTAATACATTCTACTTATACAAAACTAGGATGAAGCCCTTACAAAAACCCTAACCCTAACAGGATTAGTTTGTCCACTTTCGAACTCACTCGTTCATGGCTGGTCCTTGATCCAACCATTGCTCCACGTCAGCGCTTTTCCACTTTCTAACTTCTTTTCTCGGCGTGAATTTTCCCTTATTTCTAGCGCTGCTTTTCCTCTTTTTCCGACACGCTCCCCTGTTTTTTGGAGCTGCTTTAATTCCTTCAAAACTTCTTCAATTTTTCACAAAATTAGCATGTGCCAACATTCCCTCAACACTGACATCATGACTCGTCCTGAGTCACTCACAGACTCCTGCATCTTTTACTGCCTGTGCCAGTGCTTTGTACATCTTTGCTATCCACTGACATTTCTCCTAAGCCTGGCTGCTCTTCTCTATCATGGCTTCTACCACCTGTGCAGTGAATGGAGGTCTTAAGATTTTTCCCCCCTCCAATCCTATCTATTCGATGCGCACTTTTGCTACGTTGATCTCCATGACCAAATTCTCTGCCTTTTCTTGTAGGGGCTCCAACTGAGTCTGTCTTGCGATTTTTTGTGCCTGCACCGCTTTCTCTTATGCCTGCAGGTTCTTCATTTTTACGACAGTCTTGATATTCTCTGGTAGTGACATTGTCCTCTGTCATTGCTTGACATCTGCCATTGCTGCATGCAATTTATCTTCCTCCCCTTGCAACTCTTGTAGGCTCCCATCCTCTAATAGTTGTGTCCACAATTGGGCGCTCTTATCCAGCAGTTTTGTCATTCTATGTATGCTTCGCGCGATGTTCTCTGCAGATGCTGTCGCATATTTCTCTCTAAATTCTAGAGGAGTAGTAGGTGTTGTGTGCTCCTCCAGTTTCTTGATCTGGTCTTTATATTGTTGCAAAGTATACGCTATCTTCCCCATCTTCTCTTCCGAAGACGCTTCCTCTAATTCCACGCTGTTTGAGATGTCTTGAAATACTAAATTTATCTAGTTCTCCATCTTGTCCAATTTTTTCTGCGCCATTTTTTTCTCCCACCCTTCTTGGTTGATGATTTCCTTCAATATAACATTATCCTCCTACGCTATCTGTAAATTCGTTGCATCATAACTTGCTCTTGACTGAATCTCCTCTGCGATGTTAACCTGTAATTTTTACAACGCCTTTGTTAGAATCTTGGGGAATGCCAAGTCCAAAGTCTCGATGTCCTTCAAGGAATTCTGTGTTGTTTCCTCATCGATGAACAACATCTTTGGTGTTATGATAAAATTTACACTTCCCTGCACTATAATTTGCACTACCTCTTTGACAGGTACTCCTTCTCTTGTGGGTGCTGGTTTCTCCTTCTGTTGCTGCTCTGCCCTGATCCTCAATTGATCCAATGCAATTTTTCCCTCCTCTACTTGCTCCAAAATTTAAGCCCTATGATTCTCCGCATTTTCCCATACCTCTGACAATCTATCTTCAACTATTGTGGCTATCGACTCCACATCGTTTGCTATCAATGATGTTTCCATTGGTTTTCTGTGGGCCTTCGCCTTCTTCCTGGAGCCACTTTCTTTCTCCCCTGTCCTTTTTCTTTAGGAATCTGATGGATCAGATGCCTTTGGAATTTGTGTATCTCTGTTTGTATCCTATGCCCTTTCTTCTTCCATAAATGTCTCTTGTGACTCCATTTGCACTTCTTGTCCATGCACTTGTTCTATTGTTTCCCTTGGTGCCTACTCTACGTGCCGTGGACCCTGTGTAGGACTGCACCGTGACTTCTTTTGTGTCCCACTTTTCTTTTGAATTGGGCTGATTTTCCCCACTGTACCTGTTTTTGTCTTATTTTTCTTGCTAGTGCCATTCCTGCTTGTCTGCTGCACGGGGACTATTATACCCTACATCTGAGTTTGTACCGTTGGCGTTGATCTTGGAATCTCTAGTACTTTCCACTACTCAGGTCACTCCTGGACCTTCATCTAGATATCATACGTCATCACGTAGTAGCTCAATTGTAGCCAATGCTTGGTTGGATCCTTCTTTTCCTGCAACCAAATATTGTGGCGTGATGCTAGGAAATTTGCTATCTATCCAAACTCCTGGATAGTTTCTAGGGAAATCCTCCACGTGTCTGCCAATATGTTATGGATCTCCATTAAGTATAGTGTGAATACGTCGTTGTTTATTTTCTTGGCCTTGGGGTTTGTTGTGCTTTGCAACAACGTGTAGCACGCTGCAACACATTTTCCTATCCTCTGCAGGAACATATTGTATGTTGGTTCCTTCCATCCTACCAATGCAATGAGGATTAGTAACCATGAGTAGTGAAACTGAGAGCCCCAATCTTGTGCGTCCTTACAATATTCTATAAATGAATTTAGTAAATAAGGGCCCCAACTCATCGAGCTCCCCTTCGTGCACTACACAACAATTTCTACCACTCCCACTGGTACCTCCTCTTTTCTACATTTGTGCATTAATTTGCAACCTAACAACCTTGTTGCAAATTGCATCGCAGGATCATGGATGTCACTGATCCTGATTCCTTCGTTGCCTCTCTCTGCACCATACTTCGCCTTTATTTCATCCGAGATGGATTTTAATTTCGTTTTGTCCTCTAAATACTGCTCTGGATTCTCCCCATCCATGGGTAGCCCTGTGATTGCTGCAATTAGGTCGACATTGTTGGGAACTGTCCTATTCATCCAAACAATTCCTCCATGCACCCTTGGTAGGAGTTTCTTCACACATCCATTGATGTGTTACCACACCCAAAGTGCGGTATGTCCAACAAATTCATGATTCCCGTGTTGTATAACCCCAGGATCCACTGCACAGACTCCAACAATGGTGCACATGATGGACCTTCTCCCCTTCTCTCCAAGTATCTCTGTGGCGCCAAGTCTGGGAATTTCACTATGTCTGCCACATCATGGTCAAAGTATTTAAGGGAATCTACTCCTCCCACCATTTCATCATTGGCCTTTAATCCCTTGGATATTTTTGGTCACTATGGCCAATTCCGCCTGTGTGCACTATACGCCTTGCTCACTGCTCTCTTCTCGTGCCTTCTTCTTCCCCTGTGGGGATGATACCCCGATTGCTGTTATGTCCAGGCGCTCTGTTTCCTATTGTTCTTCTGGCTCTAGGCTCTGCTCTAGAACCTACTAAGTCGAACCTGTGGCTTGTTCTTCCTACTGCCTCCCTATTCCCTTGGACACATCGGATTCTGTCCTTTCGATGTCCTCCACCGGCTGTTCGGCCTCTTGTGCGGGATTTTGATCTTCCTCCATGTGCATGGTAGTAGAATCATACTCTAGTGTGTGGATCTTGTCCACATCCATGACTATGGGAATATCGTGTGTTTCTGTTTCTATTACTCGAGCACTACTTCGCGTGTTCCGCCCGAACCTACTCGACGCTCCAACGCATGGTGGCGACACCCTGGTGAAATTCAAGCTATTGATCTCTAAATCTCTAATGGCTCTCATGAATTCTCACTCTTTCACACTCATACTTCGTTCTTCATTCTTCTCCTTAGCGCAAAAATAAAAATGACCATATTTTCCCACTTTTTTGACTTTTATAGCGGGATGACGAAATGACAACTGTTCCACACTGACATCTTTCACTTTTTCACTTTTTCTTGCGCGCTCAACTTTTTTTGTCTGTCACCTATTTTCCTGCACGCAATTTCTTCAACACTAGTTTTTCTGCGGCGCACTTGTTAATGCTAACAATTCTATTACATCAAAACCTATAATGTTATCCTATCTTTTTGTATTTTTGTTACATTTCTTCTTTTTATGGATTTTTGTCTTTTTCTTCTCACATCTACTATATGCAATATGTACAATCATACCTTCTCTTTCTGTTTTTATCTTAGGTTGTTAGGTCGACTATCTTCATACAACTTTAGTTGACTGCCATTCACTAGTCCTCTTAGATTCTTCCCTCCAAGATATTTCAGTTGCACAACACCTCCATTTGTTATAACCTCTACCTGATAAGGCCCTAACCAGTGCTTCTTGAACTTTCCAGGGCACTGTAAATACCTGCTGTCATAGAGGAGAACTAACTCTCCTTCCTTAAAACTTTTCTTCTTTATGTGCCTATTATGCCAGGCTTTGTCCTTTGCTTTCTGTACTTCCTGGGTGAATCCTGCTAAAATTTTGTCTTCTTCTAGCTCCATCAATTAATCCAATCCTTGTTGCAGAACACCTTCTTCTGTCATGTTGGTGATTGCTGCAATGCACAGACTAGGTACTAATAATCTAATGGAACCACTGCTTCTTGCCCATACACCAGTCTGAATGGTGTCTGTACTGTCAACTTCTTGCATGTAGTCCTGTAAGCCCATAATACTGCTGATACCTTCAAATCCCAATCATCCCTATTGACAATTCAAATCTTTGTTAATGCATTCTCTAGAATTTTGTTAAAAGCTTATACTATACCATTTTCCTGGGGATGGTAAGGTGTGCTCTTCTGATGATGTATCTCGAATTCTTCTGTCATTAATCTGATTGTAATGTTGATAAAATGAGTCCCCTGATCACTTAACAAAATTTCGGGACATCCAAATCTAGTGACCACATTCTCAAAGAGAAACCGCGTTGCGGTTTCTGCGCTACAGTCCTTCACTGAGGCTGCTTCTGCCCATCTGGTTTAATATTATGTCATAGTGATGATGTATTTGGCTCCTGATCTCCTTGCTGGTGGATTAATCGGTCCAATGAAATCCACAACCCATTTATCAAATAACTATAAAGTTACTTGGGGAATAAGTGGCATTTCATCCCTTCTGGATGGTTTCCCCACCCTCTGAAAGACATCATAGGTCTGACAGTATTCCTTCGGGTCCTTATGTACCGTAGGCCACCATAATCATACACGCAACACCTTCTGTGTTGTAGGATTTCCTACATAGTTCCCTCCAGCTATCCCTTCATGTGCTTCTGCTAGCACCATGCAACGGTCATGCTCCATCACGCATCTTTTCAAAATTCCATCTACACCTAACTTGTATAAATGACCTGCAATCTGCTAATAGTCTTTTGCGTGCACTACCAACTATTTTTTCTGCGCGACTGTAAATTCCTTTGGAGCCATTCCTATGATAATAAATCCAACAATGTCAGCAAAATAATCATCAACAATATGTACAGAAAATAAGTTAGCATCAAGAAAATTTTCCTTCAAGTTCTTTGGCTCCTCTCCATTAGTAATTCTTGACAGATGATCTGGTCCTACATTCTGCTTCCCTGGTTTTACTATGATCTCAAAATCAAATTCCTGAAACAATAACAACCATCTACAGATACTCCCCCCCAACACTGGCTTGTTAACTAGGTACTTCAAGGCAGAATGATTTGTAAACATCTTAAAATGTTGACCCAATAAGTAATGTCTGAACTTCTGTAATGAATATACCATAACCAAGCCTTCCCTTTCTGTTGATTAAGGTTGGTTGTCATTGATGTCAACCCTTGAAGAAAGACCCGTAGCACAAAGGTTTGGGTAATGGACCCAATAGTGTTTGATGT
>JASDQU010187257.1:0-12227 GCA_032191745.1 Picea mariana | reverse complement strand
CCTTCAAACCTGTCCTACTCAATGAAAGTCCTTAATTTTTTCCCTGGGGGAAGTTGACCCTACCGACACTTGTTTCATCACCTTTGACCTTGATAGTAGAGAACCCCAGCTCCCTACTCTAGTATCTTTCCAAATACTAGTTAAAATCCGGAACATCATAGTTCATTATTGCATCATTGATGAAGGTGCATCCACGTGCATCATGTCCAAAACTGTATGGAAGAAGCTTGGCTTCCCCGAGATCATACCCTCTGCCATTACTTTGAGAGATTATGACGTATGACCATCCTCTCCGGAAGGGATCTTTCAAAATGTCCCCGTTGAACTCAGGGGAAAGACTATCCTCATTGACATTGAAGTTATCAATGCTCCGCTCGATTACAAAATTTTGTTTTTGTGTAGCTACATATATGCAATGAAGGCTATGACCTCTTCCGTGTTTCACACAATGATGTTCCCCCACAAAGAGGAGATTGTCACCATCAACCAAGTGTCACATTATGAGCCCAACCCTTCCTCCAACATCGATAACATCCTACCTTTTGTCCGCACTAATCCCGATGCCTACCCACTTATTAAGATGGGTCCTAGAATTTTCAAAGATTCATCCTTGCTAGGGACATACCATGGAGCACTACCACTCATCCATCCCTCAACACAAGTATGTGTCATCTCATCCAATGGAACTGAAACTGGAGATACCTTTCCTCCCAAAGAGACTTCCTTACTATATGACATCCCACTTGTCGCAGAGCTCCTTCCTCAGGAATTCCTTGAGCACTCTTAAGTCCCACATGTTCCTGAATTTACCCCCCCCAGGGCCACATCCTAGTTTGGGAGACAGTCCCCAAATCCATTACCCAAATCCCCTTATTTTACCCCCCACTGGGTGTATAAGCTTTCCAAGTAGCTACAACATTTACCCTCACCAATATGGTGTTTGAAATTCCAATATGGTATCTACATCCACCTGCAATGGTCCCTCAACCATATCTCCCTCCCCAAACAGAAGAAATCCCGATGCAGATTCCAATACTTACTCCAACCACACCACCCTCACCCCCACTTACTAGCACCACTACTACAGCTGGGGGAAGAAGGAAAAAGAAAGATCCCACTACTCCACTTCTCCCATGAGTTCATCCTCCTTGTTCAATATGTGAGACAGATGGACACCTCACTAATAATTGCTCGTCCCTCCCCGAGCTACGCAATTTAATTCAATTGCCTCGGGCGACGACACCACTAGTCGCTTCCTGTAGTTCACCTAGTACTACCACCACTGCATCCCCTACCACAAGTAGAAAAGGTCTGCGAACAAAATTCGCATGTGCCATTTGTTCAGAGTATGGCCATTACACCCACCATTTCCCAACGTTACCTCAATTTCGGCAAACGCTAGTGGTAGTATGTTAGAAATTTCATCAAGAACCCCTCCCATCCGCATCATCTCAAACATAAGTCACTAACATCCACTATGTCAGAACCTCATTCAACAAACATATGAGATGTCCTTGCACTCTATGAGAATCACTTGATCACTTCACATACCAGTGTCCCATGATTATTGAATACAAGAGTCATCAAATAGCCCTTATTGAAACTCCTCCCATCACCTCACTGCTAACGATGTCGATAGTTCCCCCTACTCCCTCTCCAGCTATTTTTTATATATTCTCCCCCAAGACTGAGGGACTTCCCACTCCTCCATGGTTCATAGATAGCCGAGAGGAGGATTTTCCCCCAAATCGCCACAATTCCCCATTCATTTCCCCACGAAAATATTATGCCCGACATCCATTTTTAACCCACAATATCTCGATATTTGGTTTATGTCGAGCGAACCATTGCAACCTCCTTGCGACACCCCCTCTACATTTTCACCACTAGAAGACAAACACATGGTGACAGTCACCAATGTTACTCCCCTTGATCCCCTATATTCTTGACAATTCCACTACGACGAAGACATCCTCGAGGAATTAACTACCCCCGATTTCCCATGGGACCCGCTCCACCATTGAGTGCTCTTTATTTCAAAGGAAGCCTTTGCGCTTCCTCACCAAAAATCCATATATGCAATCAAAAACAAATATTTTATCCCATCAAAGCATATAGATTAGTTCAATAACCCTATACCTTCCCCTGGCATTTTTGAAGAAAGCAACATGGCTGACATTTCCCCCACCATCAAAATCGATATTTCCATCAAACCTAGAATGATAGAGGAAATCACCATAGGCATGCATGCTCTCCTGAAGATCTCAGAGCTTACAAAGCTCTCTTCTAGGACTATCGGGACATATTTTCCTGGTCATACACATAGATGCTCGACCTTGATCCCTCTATTTTTGAATATCATATAGACACATGGCCTGATATTACCCTTGTACGACAAAATAAATGTCCATTACACCCATCCAAAGTAGTGGCCATCAAAGCCGAGATTGAAAAATTACGTGTTGCTAGGTTCATATACCCCATCGCATATACGTCATGGATCTCCAAACCCATCCCTATTAACAAAAAATAGGGCATTATCTATGTCTGTACGGACTTTTGCGATCTCAATCACACCTATCCCAAAGAAAACTTTCCAATGCCCTTTATCGACCATATTATCGATGATTGCGCCAATCATGAGGCTTTGTGCTTCATGGATGGTTTCTCTGGGTACAACCAAATTCAGATCCACCTAGTCGGTCAATACAAAACCACATTCACTACCCTTAGGGGTACTTTTGCCTATCGTGTCATGCCCTTCGGCCTCAAGAACACTGGTGCCACTTTTCAACGGGCCATGACATACATTTTTCATGATCTGGCTCATATCATCCTCGCATACTTGGACGACATCACCGCTCGATCCAAGAAATGCACTCAACATCTCGAGGATTTATGGATTGTCTTCCAAAGATGGTGTCAATACAATATCCGGTTGAACCCCCTCAAGTGCATATTCTGCATCACCATTTGCCACCTCCTTGGGTTCATCGTTTCCCAACATGGCATTACCGTGGACCCCATCAAGGTCCAAGCCATCACAAAAATTCCCCCACCATGGAATTTACGCTAACTACAGAGCCTACAAGGCAAAGCTAACTTTCTCCAACGCTTTGTCCTAGATTACGCCACTCGCACACATGGATTCCTTCACTTGCTACGTCACAACATCCCATTCGAATGGGATGAACATTCCCAATCCTCTTTCGAATATCTTAAAGAGGCACTCTCCAATGCCCCGTTGATTAGTCCACCCAACTATGATCGCGACTATATCATCTACTTATCAGCCTCAGCCGTCTCAGTAGCAGGAGTTCTAGTCCAATTAGGGGATGATGACCATGCGAGGCTCTTCAAATTTAAGCTGTTCATTCATGCGTGTGAACCACTTGATATCCTGTGCATTGGGGGGCCCACCCTCACAAAACCCCCTTGTACGACCATCTGTACAAGCCCTACCCAAAAAAGAAACCCTAACTATTGTGCAGGAGAATACAACCACTAACCTGAAACTCATTGATCCTGAATCAACTGGATCGATCTCCAGAAATATCCAAATCTCTCCTCAAACCTCTCGTCAATCCACTATGGAAACATGTACAAATGACGTGTCAATGTGGACCCTACAACTATATATAGTCCCTTTTCCAAAATTTCCAGGATTATTTTTGGGAGCTCCAAGCATCCATTTTTAGATCCTTCTTCAGCCACGAGACCAGAATCCCGCCACCTACAAAGTCACATTCCTTGGGCCACCATCCATACCCAGCCCCTGGGGAGAATTTTTCTCACATCACGCCCAGACACACATGCTCATGTTCAAACATTATCACATAACTGTTATATGTTCTTTATCGTCAGATATTTTTCACGTCGGGTATTTGATTTTCATGTGTGTAGGTACTTGGTCACCATACATGAGCGCTTCCCCTTCAGGTATATCATCGATACTAGCATGTAATTGTTCCCTCTGAATATCAATTGCATTTCCCAGTCACACCTGTCGATATTTTCCTCTAGGTTCCCCCCCATCCGGCTCTGCAGTACTCACACCTCCACTGCAATTCAGTACTGTCAACTGGTAGCACTCTCTCCCACATGGGTTTTCCCCATCATAGTCCCCCTCTGGCACTTTGACACTCATGTTTTTTTTACCCCCTAGGGTTGGGAGTCCTACTAGTCTTTGCATTCCTGAGAATCAGCCACATTCTCCTTCTCCTCATTTTGCTAAACTTCCCCATAACGGACTCCCAAGTAATCTCATTATGATTCACATTTGACTGCACCTACGCAGTATCATTAGCCCTCCATCTCATCCACCATCATTTTTCCCCTCCGCAGATTGTCCTCCACTCATTTACCTAATATAGAAACCCACCTATGGGGACCCCACCCTCCACTTGTTTTCCCAACACCTTGTGCCCTCACTGGCCAAGCCATCTTACACTGGGGCACCTGTTTCTATATCTGCACACTTGTCCTAACATATTCTTTATTCATTTGGTAATTGTACAAATCCTTTGTTTATATCCTTTACCTAGCTTATTTTCATCACCCTTGGCGACCTTCTTTTTCTGGAAAAGAAACCCATGTCACCCTTTGTTGGGGCATTACTTATCTTCTACTCATGTTGACATCATCCAAAAACCCTGAGTATCCCACAATCCATGTACCCCTGATCTCTGAGTTTGTCCACTTTGTCTCGCCTCTAGCCCAACTTACCCCCGTCTAGTCATCCCCCTGACACTGGATCCAGTTTCATGGTTGTTGCCACTCATACTTCACATATATCCCCAACCAAGGGTAGTCTTGAGTCTCACCTCATATTGACTTCATCCATGTATCTCCTTAGTCCCTGATCTTATCATGTGGATTTCACGAAGCCCTTTTCTTCTTGGAGTCACATCTCCCTTTCTATCGACATCAGTGTAGTTTCCATAAAGGTGAAAATATATTGACTCTCATTCCCTTTACAATGAGGTGTCTCGAACGACACAGACAGAACCATCATTTCTCTCTGTTGTCATTGACCCCCATGAAATTCGACTTCAACACTTTATCATGTTGCAGTGGGTCTTACTTTGCGACTATTGCAGTTGTTTTTTTACATTTTCTGAAGACCTCTGGAAATTGATAGGCTACCAATGCCTGCGTATCATAGACACTTCTTACAAGTGTCCTCATCTCTTTTCAGAGTTTGTTCACCATCAGAATTGTCCTTTTCTATTATTAACACGCCCCGTAGGGCGCTACAGTTTTCTACACCAACACACATCTTCAGTTACTGTATTAGACATTTTTGAGTTACATGACACAAGCATGGGGCATTCCCACCTCGTTTTTACACAGTTTTATTTTTTCTACACCTTGCAAAAGGTTCGAGTCCTATCGGTTCCCCTCTCCCTCCAATGGGTCGATCTTAAAATTCCCCTCAACGCTCTTTCTTACAAAGGTACTCTCAGTAGAAGAAACATTGATGTATTTTGGTTATACGTATGCTCCTAACCTCACACATCAGGGGGCATCTGTTATCACTAGAATTTCTTCCGTAAATGGTTACAAGAGTCTAGCATATTCAAACACTCATTAGTTCATCCATGGCCCAAAAAATGCATTTCCAAAGGGCACAAAACTATACAACTAGTTAAAAAGTCAGCATGCGCTAAAGATACAAAGGCAGTGTGTGCACGTGCGACATTCGAATAACGCCAGAAAAGTGCATAGGTTCCCGATGCACAACTGTGGATGCAAAAAGCCACTCGGACCTCAAAACAATAAGTTTATGATTTTGGTCAACCTTCCACCCACTTTTGGTTCATCTCCCAAGTTGATTTGACACCCAAATATGAGATGAATCGGAGTGGGGGGTTGGTCAGAGACTGAAGGGTGCCCTAAAGAGCCCCTTGTTCACACTAAAGACTGGTTGAATAATGCCTCAAATCTTGTCTATAAAAAGAGGCCATGGGTGCACTATATTTTCAAGGAATTCATTTGTATTGTTATGCTGCCTATATTCTCTTGGAGGATCCTCTTTCCTCATCAAGAGTATGAAAGCACCATTTCATTGAAGCTATTCACATCACCTCTTGAGTGAATGAGATTTGGGATTTCTTCAACATTTCCTTCTAGTTTGTTATTTGTAAGAAGAGCTCAATCATTAGGGATTCAAGAGCCCTCCCTTGGAGGAAGAGGGGACCCATAAGTCTCCCTTTCTCTTTGGTATTTTCCCACTAATACAACTTATCCATTGGTGGCATGAGTGTTGTTTATTTTTGTTCTATTTCCCTTATGCACTCTAGTTTAGTCTCTTTTATTGTTATTAGATTAGTCTTTTGTTTATTTCTCATGTTTGATGTTTCTAACTCTTGCATTCACTGTTGTCTTGCCTAGCTAACCCAACTGGGCTTGTAAGCATCTTGACTTTGTTGATTTAGGTGACGAAAGGGATGCAACAATCATGATTTTCTTGTTCATCAAAAATGTAAAAATATGATGTTCCTTCATCCATCTTTATTGACTATAAAATTTCATCTTAGGTGATGTCTGTTTCTTTATCAACATTCTCAAAGATTTTTTCTTCCACAATTTCTTATAATACCATGAAATTAGTATTTGGCACTCTTGGTGTCCTGGGTCTGTTCTCTTCATTTGTATCATTTATTACCCATTGATTTTGTAATGGAACTCTTGTATTGTGATTGGGTGGAATCAAATTTTCAGCTCTTTTAAGCCTTGTGATTTTATTTTGTATATGTATGATGGTTCTACTCATTTGAGAAATATTTATTTTCTATCTTGTCTCTTGAGTAGCTACTGGATCATTTCTGACATTAGGGAGGACCCCATGGAAGATCCCTCCACCAGTTCCTCAATTTTCAACATTTATTGAAGTAGATGGTCCTTGATGTGATAAGGAAAGGGTGTTCATTTGTCTTTGTAATTTCCCAAGAATGATCTCGTGATTATCATTGTTCTCCAACATAAATTATTCCATATATGTTTCTTTCTAAATGGATCCATCTAAATCATTTATTTGTGAAGATCTAGTTGCATAATTTACATTTGTAGGAATTGTATTCTTATAAAACCCAAATATAATAGGATCATTCAGTGATTGATCATTTGGAATTTGAATCAAAGTCTTGAAGAATCGTAAATTGAAATCTCTTATTCTTTCTCCCTTTTTGAGATGAGTTTGAGTAAACTGAGTAAGCAACATATGATATGCAATGGGAGGTGCATACATAGTCCTAAACATATACTCTAGATAATCGAATGATCTGATTGATTGAGAAGGAAGATAAAGGTACCATTCATAGGTTGGACATATGAAGGCCTGCAAAAATAATCTAACCATCACAACATCATGTTCAATTAAATGGATATCACAAAGATCTAGGAATTGATTCACATGTCTCTTTGAATCCATGATTCCATCTCCTGAAAAAACTAGTAGAACTGATTGAGGGAGGGTTGGTAAAGTATGTTGTTCTCCTTATAAATTAAGTGGGCTAGACCTAGCCCTTCTCCTTGGGACTCTTTGATTTTCATTTCTTTCTTCTCGATTATCAATAATCTCATTTCTTTCTTCTTGATCTCCCATGATTAGGGTTCTTCTTATTTTTGATTTGGAACTTTCACCAACTTTGTGAAGCTGGAGAATTTTTCTCTTACTTCTTGTTAACATACCTTTATAAGGTTCTAGTTTTTCTTCGACTCAAACCCTTCTTCGTTTTCTCAATGCTATCTCTCTTTCTTCCTCTCGAGAAAAGGTTTCCCAAGATATTTCAATCTCTTCTTGATGTTTTGATGTTGTCAACAGAAAATCATAAAATTGATGCAACACACTTCCTTGATTTCTGAGTTTGACTTGTAATTGAGGTTATTTAGGTTCTGGTTGATTCATTAAAAATATGGTTTGAAAAACCATCCTTTTATTCTCCCCAGTGGAGTCACCAAAAATGTTAATGTTCAGATTGGTCACAATCCAAACAACAACCTCACAAGAATAAAATACCCCCCTACATTTCTATAAAGGTATTACTCCTTTGTTATTTTCTAAAGTTATAGCTTGATGTTATTGAATTAGACTTATCAAATAGGGGAATACTAAAGAAAAAACCCTAATCTTTACTTCTTTGAAAATACAAAGAAAAAAATAAAAGTGTATTCACAAAGAAAAGTTCCTAAGAGAAGGAACAAGAATCTTTAAAGGATGAAATATACTATTTACGTGATATTATACAAAGATAAGGAACCCATAATATGAAAATAAGAAATTCCTCACATCCATTAAAACATAATAATATTTCATCACATTCATAAGACAAAAAAGTATAAGTCCACAATGCAAAGAATTTTAAAAGAGTATATCATTTAAAATTGAAGAGAGTATGATAAGTACACTTTAAACATCTCAAAGTCAAATATTCAAAGTTTGAAAATTCATTAAAGTTGGACCCTGATATATTTCTCTTGGGAGTTCAAAAATAATAGTTTGTTTTACAATAAAATAAAAATATTGTGTTTTACCAAATGGATTGGGATGGGGCTCCTGTGGACCATAAAACAAAGAAGGTCTAGACCTGTAAGAAGAAAAAGAATATGATCAGATATCGATTATGGGTTCTCAAAGGATGAAAAGACACAACCGTATGATATTTGATTGAGAAGTATGAAGGATATAGAATTATGAAAGGTGACCGATTTAATTACTATGATGGAATCTCTCTCTTGTTATCTACTTGTTGGTGTGCCTTTTATATCCTCCTTCATTGGAATTCTTTGACTAATTACAAATGCTTCTTCTTGATCTGGTACAATTATTTTAGTTAAGTATTTATTTAACCAATTCTTGATATAATATTTCATCAGTTCCATGGTTACTTCTTGTCTTACTTTAATATCAAATAATGAATTTTCCAGAGATTCTTTGAAGTCCATCGAAAGTTCGTGTACAATATCCTCAATGTCTTTATTTTTATTTACATAACTAACCGACAAAATTTCCACTTATGTTTATGAATAGCCAGTCAATTTGTTAAACCTCTTAGTTCATGTAGTCTTCAATGAGTCCAATTTACTTCGAATTGTTATTTTCACATCAATATGGAATTCAATATTATATGTGATTCCTCCACATATCCAGTTAACCTAGATAAATCTAATTCAATTAATTTTAAATACAACTCTACTCTTTTAACACTTAGTATCAAACTCAACCAACATATCCCTTAAACTCTTGATTCCTTTTAACCAACAAGACTTGAGTTTCTTTATTTTTATTGTGGAAGGCAATTCCTCTTCTTTCCTCTAGAACTAACTAACGCTTGAAACTTTTTCAGCAAATGTGGAAAAAGACCCTTTATAAAATTCTTCGTCATTTTCAAGATCAACTCAAAGGTATTGTCTGAAATTATCCATTCTTGATCCTAAAGAAACAAAACTTGTTTCCAACCCCCATGTCTCAAGGATCATAGTCATTATTTTCTAGATATTTTCAATGACATACATTATAATGGAAAGAAGTAGACATTATGTTCATTTTGGTCTTGAGATGGATTCTCATGTCCCATCAAGACTTTTCCAAGGTTGTATTGTGGCAATTGGGATGGAAGATAGTGGTGTGCGCATTAAGGCACTATGTATTTATTTTATTCTATCCTTTATAATGCCATTTTTTGTTCTATGTTTATCCAACTGACAATTGTAGGGATTCTCCTGTAGCTTCATGAATTTGTACAATTTTGGGAGGTGGAACTCCATTAAATTCGATTTCTGAGCTCAATTTTCCTTGAACCTTTTTATTTTTTGAATGGATTTTCTCAATAACCAGTTTCTTTGATTTTTTGTCAAACATGGCATTGTGTAGGGTCAGGTATTCCTCTTCAATTGCAATTGTCTCATGCCTGGCCAATTCTGTAGAAATTTTGTTTCTATCTTGAATCCTATATTCTTCATATGGAAATTCAATGTCCTAAAAATTCACATCAATATCCATATCTTGAAAAACAATTTCTTCTTTAGGTAAGCCCTCACTTTATCTTTCCTTATTTGTTCCTCTTTTCTAGTTACTAGGATTTTGTGGGGTCTTTCTAGATTTCCCTTAGGAGGGTTTTGTTCACCTCCATCATCAAAATTATGTATTACAAATTTTCTTTTCTCTTGAACTGCACACTAGGATTTTTGTTTGGGTAGGATGATTTTTTGATAAATATTAGGAGTCAATGAACTCATCTCATTCACAATTCCTCCTCCATGTCTATATTGATCAGTAGTACTAACAACTATTTCAATATCCTATTTCTTTTTCTCAATAGACAATGCTTCAGGGTTTTGACTATCGCTCGCTTCTTCTCCAAACAAGAATGTATTAGAAAATGAGACATTGTACCCAACAAATGTCATGTGTTTCATAAATAATTGGCTAGGGTCAGATCCCTTAATTTAATTTCCCCCCTTTATATTAAATTGATCAAATTGGATTGGAATTTCATTGATGTGTGTAATGTTTTTTATTATTATCTCTCCAATTTTCTATGACAGAGGAATGAACTATCTTTTCCCCTTTTCATTAGAGAAATGGGCCCAAAATATATACTACTTGCAAAGTTCAACAAAAAATATTGTATTTGAAACATAATAAGATAGATATGAGGATATTTCAGGAGAATAGTAAGTCCTGATAATACTGAAATGCTTCGTTGCTTCAAAACTTCCTCTCTTATATAAGAAGGATGTTACTTCTAGAGACAATCTAGATGTGTTTGTTTCATAAATAATTTTTTTGAAAGAAGAAATGAATGCATTGTTTACTTCATAAAAGTGGTTGCATAGCCTTATGTTTCCATAAATAGAAATTCCACATTTGAACAAGGTTGAGCTTACAATTAACTTGCTTAACCAAAGGAAAACCTTTGAAAACATGATAGTATGTAATGGAAAAAATCAGGTATGAGGACATGTAGAATCTTTTGTTCTTTTTGAAATTTACCAAATGAAAATATAATTCACTAGAGATAATTTTTTCCTAATCAAATATTTCTCTTTCATGGATTGAAAAATACAAGATATACAGATCAAATCTTGGAATAATAGTTGTAGATTATTTCCCAACTACTCTAGCAAATAACCACTCCATTTCGCGATAGGGATTTTTTAATTAACTTACTTGAATACTTGAAATATCATCTAGAATAACTATTGGGTCTTCAATATATTCTCGTAGAAGCTCTAATGCTCCATTCTTTTCCTTCAAAAATTACTTGGCTTCATCACCTTTGAAAGCCATCGACGATTCTGGAAGCCTGAGCATTCTCTTGAAGAATGAAGGTTATAAGGAAATAGGAGATTCCCCTTGCAACTAAATTATTCTCTGATTCTTGTCGAATTTATCAATGCACCATGAAACCAATTCTTTGAAATAATAGACCTATAGAACACAACCTACCTATAACACTCATCATGTACCACAACACATGTATTGAACATGATGAAAGTTAGTGAAAATTTCTTTGATTTTTTTTATATATATCAACATAACATCACAACATGGTTGTAACAGTTCTCCGGTCTAATGAAAAGTATTGGGCAAGCTAAAACAATGAAGTAATAAAAAGGTATATCTATATTTAGTTCTAAACCCAACCGACTTTAGTATGATGTAGCTAAATTTATACTAAACAAACATGTTTGTAGAGTTCTACTTCTTCTATAAAACAAATTAATTGTCAACTATTAATCATCTATTGATATGGTTTGAACAATAACAATCAATAACTATTGAATAGATCTAAGGAAACAATGCACAATCACCACATTTATGTAAGTATGATAATGCACAATCTATGCATTGATTTTAAATTATGTTTAGCGCTCAGTTGCATACTTCATTGCAACAATGTGTAACGAACCTCCTCGTCACGACGACAACCTCTTATAACAAGCACAATTTTTTTTATTTTTTATTTTTTTTAAAGTGTGTGCGTGCATGTACAAGGGAAACAACACATTCGACTTTGCGTCGCCACCCGATGACTAACAAGACACAACAACGACAAACACAACAAGATGACATAAGATGCACATCGAGTAACTGCATGCATTTAATGATGATCAATCAACAATAAGTAAGACTGACTACCCACCCGTCCTACCCTGCAATTGATCCGGATTATTTTCGGCACGAAATGAGAGCGGAGATATAATAAAGAAATGCACAGAGA
>JASDQU010187255.1:0-15512 GCA_032191745.1 Picea mariana | reverse complement strand
TGACGGGGAGGTAAATTGGCATATAAAAAGCGGAACTCTATGGTTGGCATTGGATGACGAAAACATGAAGTTCTTTCACCAGTTTGTCAACCATCAGAAGAACATAAACACCATTTGGGAACTATTTGATGATGAAGGGGTCCGAGTTCAAGGTTTTAAGGAGTTAGCACAAGCAAGGGTTCAACATTTTGCTAATATCTATAAAGAACCAGATGATGCAAATCTTGCGGAGGTAGTGAAGGTATTCTCCTTTTTACCACACTTGGTCTCAGATGAAGATAATGAAGTGTTGTTTGAAGAAATAGGTTTGGAAGAATTAACATGGGATTTATCGGTTTTACAAAAAGGAAAAAGTCCAAGCCAAGATGGGTGGACGGTTGAGTTTTTTATAACCTTTTTTGACTTATTGGGAAAGGACTTGTTAAGAGTGGTTGAGGAGATCAGAACAACATGTAGGGTTCTCCCAAATTTCAATTCTACCTTCATTGCTTTGATCCTGAAAGTTTACAAGCCATAAGATTTCGGGGATTTCAGGTCAATCTTGTTGTGCAATTATGTCTATAAAATCATTGCGAAAATCCTAGCGGTGAGACTGAATAAATTGGTGTCCACTTTCATATACCCAGAGTAATTTGGCTTTCTCGGAAGAGGGCAAATTCATGTTGCAATAGGTGCAACTCAAGAGGGACTTCATAGTATAAAGACAAAGAAGTTGAGTGTTATGGTGGCAAAGCTAGATCTTTCAAAGGCTTATTATTGTGTATGTTGGTTGTATCTGAGTGGCCTATGTGATGTCCACCTCTTTTGCAATGTTGGTGAATGGGGTTGCCTCTCCTTTCTTTACCCCAAGCAGAGGCCTAGATTAAGGATTCCAAATATCTCCTTATCTTTTTCTCCTAGTGGTGGAGGTTTTAAGTCATGCTATAATAGAGGCTAGGAAAACTAGTAGGTTAAAAGGAATCAAGGTGGGAGCAGAGTTTACGCTGACTCATTTTTTTGTTTTTAGATGATGTATTGTTATTCACGAATGGAAATTTGTCTGATGGTTGGGCTATTCAAGAGATTCTATGCATGTATAAAAATCTACAAGGACGATGGTCAACGAGGAAAAAATGGTGCTATGTTTTAATGGTGTGGATAACAGGATAAGGGAGGAGCTTTTAGATACTTTTCATTTTCAGGATTCTGAGTTTAGTGAAGGGTTTAAGTATATTGACTGTATGCTTAAACCTAACGCTTATAAGCGATAGGACTGAAGATGGAATTTAGGAAAGGTTGAGAAACATATTCACTTATGGTGTAATCATTGGTTGTTGAGAGGTGGTCGCTTGACTCTGGTGAAGGCAGGGTTAGAAGTAATCCTGATTTATTGGTAGTTTTTTGCTCATATCCCTAAAGGCATTATGGAAAAGATCAGGAAAGATTGTTTCAACTTTCTCTAGAGTGATAAGGAAGGACAAGAGGGAGTCCATTGGAAAAGTTGGAAAATTAATTTTGAGACCAAAGGATGAGGGGGGATGGCTCAAATACATTCATATCTTTGGAGCGGCACTGGCAGGAAAGTTGATATGGAATTCGATAACTAAGGAAGATCTGTGGAATAGACTGATTCGTCAAAAGTACTTGGAGTCAGACTCTATTTTTACTTAGATAAGAAGGGGGGACAATAATTGGAAAAATAGTTTAGCACATTGGAAGGAAATAATGTCCTCTTTCCCAGTGGTAGGTAGGTTCTTGGGATGAAAGTTGGAAATAGAGAAGAAGTTAGGGTGGGGGTCAATGCCATTATGGGTTGTGGGCACCAGGTAAAACTATTAGTCAAACTTCATGAATTTCTGCAGTGATGGGATATTAGAAACCTTAAAGATTGTAGTGACCCGATTAGATCTATAATTTGGACACATGCCTAGAAGACAGATATGGATTTGGGTCTAGAAGGGGATTGGAAGAGGGAATGTGAAACCTTCACCGATTAATTACAAACAACTCATATTAGAATTCAAGAGGAGCCTGATAGTCTTATTTGGATGAAGAACAAGGTGGGAGGTTTGTATACATTGAAAGCATATTAGCAGTCTTTGATGCTAGTGGCACAATAACCTCCGATCTGGTGGTGGAAGAGGATCAAGAAGATTAAGGTGACATAAAAGAATAAGATCTTTATGTGGCTAGCACTGCAAAACAAAGTGTTGACTTGGGAGGCTCGTCAGAAAAGCAATATACATAGACCAGTTTTTTGTGCGCTCTATAAGAAGGTCGAGGAATCAACTTGTCATTTATTTGTTTGGTGTCCTTTTATCCTGCAAGTTTGGTGTGACATTAGCGAATGGTTGAACCCAAGGGACCCGTGGCATAAGGAAGATTTTACACTTGTCTTCAAATCTGTTCAATAGGACATAACTAAAGCCTTTTAGAGTTTTACCATTTCTTGTTACGTGGGGTGTTTGGTTGTCTCGCAACAATAGGCTATTTATTGATAAAGAAGTTCCAACTTTTCAAGTGTTCTCACAAGTTGTGGCTCTTTTTAATTTCGTAAACAAGGATCCTTCTCCAAATATGTCTTGATAGGTCGGGGACTTCTTAGTCGATAAAATTTGTAGCTAGGGATTCTTTGATGGGGTGTGCTAGGGGCCTAAACAACTTTGTGGACTAGGAGGTGTTTTCTATATTTCATATTCTTATTATTTTACTCTAAAGGAAAATTATGGCAAGGGTACAAAAAATCTAGTTGAACTAATGGCACTTAAAATTCTTTTAAGAAGAGCCTTTGATTGTGGTTTTAGAGCTTTGCAAGTCGTTAAGGACACGTTATTGGTGGTCAACTGGATGCTAGGTAAACAACAAATACCTAATTAAGATTTGTAGGATCTGTGCTCCGCTTGAAGGAAGTAATTTTAGTGTTTGAATCATTTTCTATTAGTCACATCTTTAGGGAGTTGAATCAACAAGTTGATGCACTGTCAAAGGAAGGTTTAAGTCTTATCCTTGGATAATTCCATTTGGTGGAATTTTCTGAAGGCGAGACTCATGAGTTTCAGTAGAATTTGTGAAGTTGGAGATCATGGTCTGAAAAAATATTTTGTTTTCTTGGCTTTAAGATATGATGTCAACAAATATATAGTGTAGTTGGTAATGTCTAAAAGTATTTAGATATTGTAAAGTCTAGACAATGTAGCAGGTAGTATATGTCAGATAGTTGGCTTAGGTTGATGGACAATTGGTCTGTACTATTGGTTGTCATTGATGTCAACCCTTGGAGAGTGATATTGTAGATTGATGTCAACCCTTGGAGAAGTCTAGTAGCGAATTCTGGTAGCATAAAGGCATGGGTAAGGGACCCGAGTCTGTTTGAGGTATAAAGGCATGAAGATCAATGAATTTACAACTAAGACTATTCTAGATGGATAGTATATATCATGCCATTTCCGGTGATACGTGGAACATCACATAACTCCTCACGATTTGAGAGTTATGGCCATATGAAGTTGGAGAACCCTCACGAGTCATCTAGAAGCCCCTAGAAGGTCAAAGAAGTCAATTATTCTAGAAGCTCCTAGAAGAAGTGTACTAGTCAAATTGATGGTAACTAGGAGTTAATCATGGGTATAGTTGTTGCATTAGGAAAATAATTAAATATAAATTAGTTGCAACAAGAAGTTGAGTTTGGTAATTATGGTAAAGTAGTTGTGATGAGAAGATTGAATAGTCAAAGTGGTTGACCAAGAAATAAATTAAATAATAAAGTGGTTGCAACAACAAGAAGTTAGTTAAGGGCAAAGAAGTTATGAATTGACTAATTATAGAAAAATTAGTTGCACCAAGAAGTTGTGAGTAAGAAAAATTATTTAAATAATAAAGTAGTCAAAGTGGTTGCAAAGAGAAATTATTTAAATAATAAAGTGATTGCAACAAGAAGTGGTGAGTTTACTATTTATGGATAAGTGAAAGTGGTTGCAAAAGAAACTAGTTAAATAATAAAGTTAGTTGCAACTAGGAGCAGAGAACTTTCTATTTGTGGAAAGTGGTTAAGTTAAGTGGACAAAAGTTGATACTTCTAAAGGAAGCTACTTTGAGACTATAAATAAGAGAGAAATGGTCTCCCATTAGCACCTATTGAATATCATTGAATATCTATTTTTTGAAAGGTTATTTGGGCAGGTATTATTCATAGAGAAAAGCGCAGCATAAAAAGTGTGGTAGAAAAATCAAGGCAGAAAAAGTGCGGCAGAAAATTCGCGACAGAAAAAGTGTGGCAGAAAAATCATGACAGCAAAACAGCGGCAACATAATGCTACAAGAAGAAAAATGTATGGTTTTCATATGTGTAGTGTTGAATCTATGAATCCGGTTGAGGGTTTGCCTTGTAAATCTGTTGGATGTCCTCTTGGAAGTTTAGGGCTTGTTGTAGAGTTGATATGAGGCAGATCTATTCAAGTTTAATATTGGTTCATGTTTGAGGGCTTTTGGTTGAGGTATGTTGCTAAAGTTATTGGTACATATAGAGGTTGTATAATAGTGAGGTTGTGGCACATGGTTGATATGAGGATTTATGGTATTTGATTTATGGAGAGTGGTGCATTGCTAGAGGTATCTTGTTGGTTATCTTGGTGTATGTTATTGGTATATGGTAGAGGTATATGATTGGTCACATGGATGAGATACATACTTGAAGTACATGGTGATATTGATACATCTTGTTGAGGCATAGTTTGGTTTGTTGTTGATACATGATTGATACATGATTGATACATGTTGTTGGTTATCTTTGTATAGTGTTGATGTACATGGTTGATGTACATGATTGATGTGCATTGTTGGCACATGGTTTGAGTGATATTTTTGTGATTTTGGGTATGAGATCTATGTTATCAGATCTGATATATTGAGGATAATATTGGTACATGTTGTTGGTGTATTTAGTTTTGTTGGTACAAGCAAGGCACCGATACAGGTTGGTTACATGACAATGGCAAAGGTTGATTACAGGTCAGTGGAAGAAATTGGTATAGGTTTACAACAGTATATCTCACAGTGACAGTGTGACAATGGTTCCATAATTCTACTTATATTTTAGGACAGTTGGACGAGGCAAGGATAAGTGGTTGTAGCCACCTTTCGGTTCTAGCCGAAGAACATAGGGGGTTGTAGCCTCCTTCTGATTGTAGCGAGAGAATTGGGGAGTTGGAGCTTCCCTCAGGTTGTAGCCTCCTTCTGGTTGTAGCCAGAGAATTGGGGAGTTGGAGCTTCCCTCAGGTTGTAGCCTGAGAAACTAGGGGGTTAGAGCCTCCTTCCAGTTGTAGCTGGAGAATTGGAAGTTGGTGCTTCCTTGAAAGTAATTCTTGACATATAAGAAAAACATTATGTGGTTTTATCCCACATTGGGTTTCCATGTAAATATTGGTGTATTGTGTGGATGTGTTTGTTATTGTTTATTATGCACCGATGAATGTTAATGCTTATGATACAATAGTATATTGATGATGAACATGGTTGAATAAGTAAAAGAATATACATTGTGGTTTAAATGATTAATAATTGGTATAATTGTTCATCACTGATTCACCACCCCGCCTCCCCAACCCCCCCTCCTCTCAGTAATCCAACAATATAAACAATATGGCCTGTTTGGCGAAGACATGGGGTGACAATTGGGGAATTTTGGCATACGAAAGCATATGAGGAATGCATTTTTATATCTTTTTAAACATATAAATGTGCCTTTTCCTATGGAAAAAAATACTGCAATTACATTTTTATTGTAACATTAATTATAATTGAATTTCACCTTAAATCAACAAACTCTAATAGCTGGGGTTTGATATTACTTCCAGGGCTTACTCTACTCTCCAAGCTTTGATATCACTTATAGGGTTTGTCCTCTACTCTATGTCAATAAATTATTATAATAGGTTTTGTGGTATAACTTGGTAAGGGTGAATGAGGGGTGGCAAGTGTGGGGAGGATCATCATTAATCCCAGAGGAAAAATGGAAGCAACCTTCAAGTGGGGCTCAAGGAAATCTTCCAAGAATCAAGTAGAAGCATATGCCTTGCTTGAAGGTCTGTATATAGTTATTGATCATCAAATTCAATCTATAAAAGTTATAGGAGACTCAAGCGCAATAATTAGTTTGGTGATCTCAAAAGTCCTCCCATTTGATGTTTCCCTTGCACCCATCCTTGCTTAAGACTATAAAGAAGCTGAAAAATTCAAAGAGATATAATTCCACCCAGTCTTGAGGGATAATAATAAAGAAGCAACACAATCATGCAAATGAAGCTACAAAGTTGAAAGAAGGGGCCATTATGGTCAGTGGAAAGGAGGGATATCAAACTATACCATGGCCAAGTTTCAATGAATCTAATGGATAGAGAAATGGCATTTACACTCCACGTGCCTAGCCCATTCAAGTCTCACTTACAAAGCAAGATTAATAAATCGATGAGACTGTTGTACCCACGTCGCATGCTTGATCCCATGGCCAAACACGAATGGAATTGTGGAGAGGTTCATGTTCAATGAAATTTGGATTATGACTCTAGCTTATCGTCCATTATCTGGTAAGTGGCACCATTATTAATCATGTGCTATTGTGTTTGTTGGGCTTGGTAAACTTTCATCCAAGAGATTTTAATGGAGCAACTTTGTCTTTGTGTTTTTTCATATTAGGTTCTCTCCAGTCTATGTTTGGAGCTTATATTTCTAGTGTGGTTGGAATGGGTTTTTTATCCCTTTTAATCTTTGGCAACGAGAATAGAATCTCTGGATGGTCCAACATTTTGAGGGGTACAGGGTTTTTAAGACTCAAAGCTCCTATTTGGAAAATTGTGTATGTGGTCTGGTGGGCAGGAATATAATTTTCCTGGTTGATTGTTATTATGTTGTTGGGTCATATTTGGTTCATTATTTCTCTATTTCTCTATTTTTCCTTTATTCTCATGGATCACAGGGATCTTCAAGTGATAAGAAGGGTGCTTCAAGGTCATCAAGATCAAATTTCAATGTAATACAACCTCCCTCTTTTCAGTTTTTGCTAAGGTTCAATATAATGAGCATCAAGCAATCTCCCAATTTGCTTCAATAATGGGCACTTTAAGAAACAATAGATAGTCACTTTAAAAGCAGAATGTAGTATGTTGAGAAACATGGTTATAAATATGAGCAAGGGAACCCAGTCTAGGATGTTACCCCCTCACATCTAGAGGTAACTAGAGGATATTTTTTCTCCTATGGCATATCAAAAACAACAATTCCATAGATGAGATCCATGGTTATCCACAGATATTTAATTGACAATGCTTCCCACATTATGCTCAGCTCACTCACATTAGATTATTACGATGCTTGACATTACATAAGGTATCTTGTTTCATTCCTTCATATTAAGTGTTGATGCCTTTTGTATTTGGCATGGAAGTAGTGACCATGGGTTGAGTCAGATAATGGATCATGATGCTCTAAATTTGTGCCCTTTCTCTTGTTTCACCTTGGTGGTCATTATCATCTCGTAGATAAGTGTTGTCACTCTTTGCTAGAGTTGTACTATTGGGGGGCTTTGATAGGGCTAGCATGTTCATATCCCAATCTATACTTAACATTTTCCATCCTCCCCAATTTTTGTTGTCCCCTATTTTGAGTCGGTGGTCATATGTCACACATATAGGTTCATGCTTCATAATCCCATGAGAAGAAGGAGCTTGAATGCTCGAGGTTGATGCAACTTAATAAAAAAAAAGGAGAGTGAGATGCTAAAATCAAAATGCAAAAGAAAAATGAAAAGAAAATAAATGGCAAAGAACCAAAATAAATAAAGCATGAACAATTCCCCCTCGGTATGAAGTCATCACCCCAAGTCCTATGCAATGAATGGATATCTAAAAAAGGACTAAATGAAGTAAAACAAAATTCAAAAACTAGAAAAGGTTAGATGAATAAAGGAAAAGACAAAAATAGGTTTGGAAAGACACAATGCCAAGGAAAGGGCTTCTTAATGCACAAGTGCTCCCTCGTTACAAAGGTGCTCATGTGGATGAACATCTTACATAACCTCACATGACTATGTAATACCACTCATGAAGTTAGCCATAAACCATACCATCTATCATTATACATGCTTCTTGATGGATTTCTTGGGAAATACTTCTCTTCTTGTGTACTGACACTTGTAATAGGGGCTAATGATGACCCTCCCATACCCAAACTTGGCAAATTGTACAAATTCTATGAGCTATTGTGAAGTTTGAAGATGATGCTTAATGTGATCTACCTAATGTCATTTAAATTTGAGATGACTCACTTTTTATGTTGCATTCGACTTGTGTATATGTCGTTGGATTGATGGCTACATCGGGTCACTTAGCCCCTCTTTGGACAATGTACTTTGCATGGATACAAGACTTGGTCATTTGGAGGACTTTGAGGAGGCAACCTACATACTTGATGAAGATCGTCCCACTTATTATGAGGTCATTGGGATTTATTTGAGGACATCACACATTGTAGAGATGACCTATCACCTTTTAGGGAGGACGTGGAACTTTTTTAGGGGACATTGCACTTCCTTGATGAAACGTTGCACCCTTTGGAGGGAACGTTTCACTTTTGATGACATTTTACACCTCTTCACTTCATTTTTGAGTGAGTTGTCCACTTTAAAGAGGCCACACATGCCACATGTGTGACATTATGATGCATTTATGAAGAATATATTACCTTTTGAGCACTTTACTTCATCTTGGGAGCATCGTTGGGGGTATTTTGACTCATCCACTCTTGTATCATTGATGTTTAATGTATTATGACCTTATCTCTAGGGCTTGTAAAGAGATAAAGACATTTTTATATTTTCTTAGGGTTTAAGAAACACGAAAATTATTGTTATTTTAATAAGAAGGGTGTTATATCTCTCATGTAAATAAAGAAGCACTTCTCATTTGTGAATGATTGCTAGAACTTGTGGAGAACATTACTTGTCTACTTTTTCTCTTATATTTTTTCCATGGATGGATAACTAGAGTGACTTCTTGAGTATGATGTTTTGTGGATTGCTTTACAAATTTCATGGATGCTCTTGGCTAGGGTTTTGAACATGAATTGGTTCTTGAGTAAGTGGTCTCACTTGATCTTATGGATGTTGTTTGTGAATGGTTTTAAGTGTAGTTGTACTTCACTAGTGGTGGTGGTGCTCTCTCTTTGTGTCTTTCTTGAACAAATCCCTTCTTCATAACTCTTGGAAGATTATTATTGGACTATCTCCCCTTGAACTATCTTTGAACTTGTAAGGCACTAGGTGTATTTGTTAGGGTTTGTAGTGGACAACCCTAACTATCATTGTTAGGATCCAAATACTTAAGATATCACAATAAACCAAAAGTACACACCATGTACACTAATGTGAGCATGGAGCACCACTACAAGATAGATAAGAGAGATGAGTTATACAATAACTCCTCAAAGAATAAGAGAACCTCATCTGAATACCCCAATACATATATACATCACAATTCACATCTCCCCAATAATGACTAAAGGACTCTATATATACATATTCACACATTTCATATGTGGCCACTTTGTTATTAGGCTGACCCTATTACATATACATTTACACATTACATGTACATTAAAACCCATATATGCCCCATCCCCTCGAAGTCATATAATATACATTTAACTCCATATCCCCCACCCCTTGGGGTCATACCACAATACCCTCCTTCAAAATATTTGTCCTCAAGGATTTAAAGGCTTTACATGCAATGAAACCAAGTAATATGAATTTTTTATTTTCCTACATTCTTATTTCCATTGATGATGATCCATCCACCCTAACTCAATTCTTTTTGGTCTTAATCCTTGATGGTTAGTTGTTGCATGAATTTATTTCCCTTGATTCTTTGTATTGTTGTTGAAGCTTATCCAATTTTTAGTTGTTGTTGGTCTCTAATAATATCCTCTTGAATAATGGTTTTGTGATGCCATGTTCCATGAATATTAATGGCATTACATCTTCTTCCTTGATAATGTTGATATCGATCTTGTTATCTTCCTTGAAATCTTTCTTGGTAATGAGGGTGTCAATATGGTTTCAGATTTGATGGTTTTCCTTCACTCTACACACCCATTTCATCTATCTTCATTTTAGAGACAATGGCATCCTCTATCCTCTTTTCTTGGTCTTTGATTACTCTAGCCTTGGAGATAATATCATCATATTTGGCATGTAGATCCTCTAGATGGACTTAAACTTCTTCAAGTATCTTCTGGTGACCATCTTGAATCTTCTCTTCTTCCCCCCTTTGAAGCTGCAATGTGACCCCATCTATCAAATGTTGATGTCATTCTTCAATTCTAGATTTTATTTTTGAATTTACCCCATTAGAGTTTAGGGATTCTTCAATATTCTTGTAAATTTCCTCTTCAAGGCTTTTGTTATTCTCTTCATCTAAGGTTTTTTCTTTTTCTTGATTTTGATAATTCTTCTTTTCTTCTTTCAATATCTTAACCTCATCTAATATTTTTTTTATTATCGTTTTGTAATCTACATCTTTCTTCATCTTTCGTTTTCAATTCTTCCCTTGACTAGTCCTTTTCCCACTTCCCTTCACTACTATTTTCCTGTTTTAATTTTTGAACCTCCTTAATGAGTGCTTCATTAAGGTCTCGTATATTCTATAGCTCACCACCCTTCTTCTTGATCTCTTATTTTCCTTATTTTAACTCGTCTTCAATTTTATGAATCACTTCCATTTATGTTTCCTTGATCCATATATTTGAGAAGAGTTTTCCAAATACTTCTCGTGAAATGTTTCGTCTAGTATCTTTATCAAAGTTATTCCACTAGTTAGAAGATTCACCTTGAAAATAAAAAACTACCAAACAAGGCTTGAACTCGGTTTTATTTATCATTCTCAACCATGCCATGGGATTGATTTCATATTTATCTTCATCTTCTATAAATGTAGGCATTGCCATTGATTATTAAGTGAGGTTTAATAACAACCCTAAACTCCAAACCTTAATGTATTAGTAGTAATGATTCAATATGTTTATTATCCTTTTTTCAATATATAATCTCATATGTTTTTTTCTTTCCAATGGCTTTTGAATCATTTTGATTGGACATCCAAATCAAGAGTTATGATAGTTATAAGTCAACATACCTTTTAAAACCCTAATCTAGAGTATGTTCTTATGGTTGACCTTCCTTCTGATGTATCTATGAAATTTCATTCCTTCTGAGTCTAAAATTTCATCTCGTAGTACTCTGATATGTCTTCTTTACAATTCCATAGGTTTGACCAAATTTTGATCTGCGAGGTGAAAGAAACTTTCCCAAAACTTATTGATTCTTGGAACTTTCTAGATAGGGAAATTTTATGGCATGCAATGTATCCAATATTTCAAACATGATTTTAAAATTTGGACAAGAAACATTGTGGATTGTCCTGTTTCCAATGCAACTAGTTGCATTGAATTTGTATCTTTAATGAATAATATATTATTGTTTTACCTAGGACACCTGTTTGAGACAAGTTTAGGGTTAGTAAAAAACCCTAATTTCCATATCATGTATTTATGTAATTAGAGAGTTTCAGAACCCAAAATTTCTACCACTAGTACCTACATATGTTTCCTCTGAATCTTGAAAATTTCACAGTCTGAAACTTCATCTAACAAAATTTATAGCGAAATTCCCAAAATGAGTCATTTGAGATTGATTTCGAGGCGAGTAAAAAGCCCTAACTTCCACATGATGTATTTCCGAAATTAAAATTATCCAGAACTTGAATTTTTTACCAAACGTACTTTGCTATTTCTTCTCAGTATATTGAAAATTTCATAGTTTATAGTGTCACCAAACAAAAGCTATAGTGAAATTCCCAAAATGACTCGTTTGAGACTGATTTAATGGCTAGTATAAAACCCTAAATTCCATAGGTTATATCTCCAAAAGTAAAATAATCGAAAACCTAAAATTTTTACCAAGCATACTTCACTATGTCTTGCCAATTTACTAAAAAAATTTCCATTCAAAACTTCTGCAAAAAAAAGTTATAGATAAAATTCCAAGATTACTTGCTTAAAGCAACAAAACCCTAGGATTGATGCTCTTAAACCAGATGTTAGGATCCAAATACTTAAAATATCACATAAAAATAGAAGTACGCACCAAGCACACTAATGTGAGCATGGAGCAACACTCCAAGATATATAAGAGAGATGATTATACAATAACTCCTTAAAGTATAGGAGAGCCTCCTCCAAATACCCCAATACATTTAAATATGAATCCCAACATCATAAGTAAAGGAGCTCTAGCATAAGTAAAGGAGCTCTAGGTTGTAAACACCAAATAATCAAATGTGAAAGGCCTAATTATCTATCCTGATTTTAACATTGCCTATAGCAATAGAAAGCAGGACAACCAATCACTAATGTCCATCCAAGCATAGCTTATAAGAGCAGCCCAAAGGTCAGACTAGTCAGAATTAGCTGTTGCTACCAATACGAATGTGATTAGACTATAAGCCCATGCATCAGACAATTCATATCTCCCCAATAATGATGAACTCTTGGAAGATTACTAGTAGACTATTCTCCATTTAAGTATCTTGGAACTTGCAAGGCACTAGGTGGATTTGTTAGGGTTTGTAGTGGACAACCCTAATTCTACTTACACTTTCTCCAGGGAATCCTTAATTGGCCCCATATGCCCCCCAAAAATAGTAGGCACTAGTCTTCTCCCATCTAGTCAATCTAAAATTCAAATTTTCATTTTTATTTTATGTTTAAGGGTAAATCTAGGGTTTTATAATAACTTACATACATTTCCAACCATAAAAACCCTAGACGTATTGGAATTTGTGCATGTACTTAACTTAAAAATCATTTTATTGTCATAAATTTTCTTGTTGATTTATATTATAGCCATATTAGGGCTGAATGTCTTGGTATGTTTTGGTTGTTGCATGCTCTTTAATATTCATAATTAGCTAGTTGTATAAACCCTAGTTTTATCCATTGTTTTAGCCATAATTTCTACTTGTTTAATACTTATTCAAAGGGCTGAAGTTGATTGATTGTTGTAACTCGTTTATCACTGCAATTTTCATCTTTTATACAAGTTTAATAACGACCACTAATAATTTTCAGATCTGTGGTGTTTAGGGGTCATTTTTCACTGGATAATAACTTGCTAAACCACCTAAATCAACCTCAAAGCACATCAAACCTAAATCTAGAATTTACTTTGAATAACCACCTAATCCATAATTTGCTTGATATATTTAGTTGGTGGTAGATTGGGTAGCTATATAGGAGACCTTAGACTTGAATGTATCTTGTCTTAGGAACCCTAGAGGATACTAGGGAATCCTCCCTTGTGTTGGATCCTCCTTCACTAAAACGAGGGAAGTTGTTGCATAGGCGATAGTGGTAACACTTCTAATGTTCCACTCATTTTGTACCTTGTGAAGGCTTTTCACTAGGGTTCAAGATTGTCTGATAACAAGGGACATCAAATCAAAGAATCTTAGTCATCCCAATACACGAGGATCTCAAAGAAGAGGGAATTGTTCATCAGTTAGTTGAAGACATGGAGGTTAGATTGCAAGGCTTGGTTCCCTCAAATGTTGGCTTGGATGAGATTGCTAGTTGTCTTGTATTTCATTAAGTAAATGTTTTTTGATGTTACTAGTATTCTAGGAGCCTTTTATATTTATAGTAGCAAAAAATATTGGAAAATTTTGCCCAAAGACATATGCAAAATTTTGTATCAGTTATCTTGTGAGCTGCAAACTCTACATAAAATTTTGGACATGATGTATATGTAATAGTGTTGTTAGTTCGGATACAACTTTTATTTTATAATAAAATTTTCCTAGTTTCCATTTAAAAAAAAACTTGGTAAGGGTGAATGGATTCCACATGATTTGTAGGCATAGTTGAGGGATTTCATAGCATCTAAAATGTGATGAGTGTTTGCAATATGGGCAAGGAATTGACAGAAGCTGCCAAGAAAGAGCCAGGAAAGGTTTAAATTATTTACTACATATGAAGAGCTTGGTAAATGATGAGTAGAAAACATTGTTGCTTGGTTTTGATTAAGAAAAAAAAACCTTGGGGAGGAGTTCCAAAATTGCGGTGAGGAGAGTTTGGTGATATTTGTGGAGAATGGAGGAGGAAACAATGCATTTTTCACAATATCCACTAGAAGGCCAACAAATCCAATCCAATCTAATGATCAATCCACATGAGTATGTTTCTTCCCTTCAAGAAAAATCCAAACATGAGCATATCTATTGGAGGAATAAACCATGGAAATTCTCGACAAGTTGGTGATAGAACATTATGGTGGCCACACATATGATGATGTTAGTTTACATGGAGGGTCTTCAATCCAGGACATGATACGACATGTGGAAAGTTAATGTGGGGAAGGTTCTTTAATAGTAAAGTAATCTTAGGTAGATTTGGTGCATTATGGAACTTACTTTCTTTGCATGGGATTAGATGGAGAGTTACCATTGACACATGGGACAATACCTTGTGCAATAAATTCCCCTGCTAAAATCCCACCAGATTTGGCAATGGAATCATCCAGTTTATCTTTTCACAACAAGGATGGACCTGTTAGTTGTTTCACTAGGCTAGGTTTTAATGGAGCTACATTGGACTAGGATATAATAAGCAGAATATAATCCTATGAATGAAATGATTTAGGGCTTAAGAAGTTGGAGGGTTTGGGGCCTAGAGGGGCTGAGAAATCAAGGAAGGGTCAGAAGTGGATTAAGAGGAAGCAAGGACCGATAAAACCACAGCCAGGTAAAAACACAAAACTTCATGAGGTTATGGATTTAGAGGACTTGGCATTAGTGGGTCGCTTCATAGGTAGAATAATCAGAGGTGATACTTTAAAGGCCTAAACAAAGGAAAAAATTGAAGCAAAGGTAGGATACACTCCTTGAACACTAGTTTTGGTAAAGGGGTGGATGGTATGCATATTTAGGTCCACAATCGAGGTTGATAAAATTCTCCAGAACTACTAGAAGCGGGGATCACAACCTTTGTTTCTAAAAAAAATGGCACTTGGATTTTGATGCTAGATCAACAAATATGGAGCATTTCCGAGTTTGGGTAAGACTTCTAAGGTCCCCCCTGATTTTTTGGTTTAATGATGTTTTTATGGAAATTAGGAATGCTTTAGGAATCTTTTATGAGATGGATAAATCCTTTTTGATTATGGGTATATGGGGATGGTTCAAATCCTAGTAGGAATGAATTTCACAAAGGGTTTGGCAGATTATATTGCAATTAGAAGGGGAATTGATATTTTTTTTATCAACCTATCGATTGCGAAGGAATTCCGTTTATGTGTGGAAGATGTCCTGTTCATGAGCATTTGGAAGTTGATTGTGTTAATGTTTATGCTATCATTATAGTTCTTTGCATTTCATAAAGACAAGAGCATAATAACCACAAGATCACTGAGAAATACACATCCACAATAG
>JASDQU010187252.1:4443-20092 GCA_032191745.1 Picea mariana | reverse complement strand
GTTTTCGCACCAATCACAAGATCAACTAAACGTAAAAGAAATGTTTTGAGTTGTTAGTTGATAGGAAGAAATCAATTCATCATTTTTACCATTGTTAAACTGGTATTTCCTCCAAATTTACTTGTAAATATCATTCAATTTAAATTTAAAATATTAACCCTGGATGGGTGTCTATTAGCCATCATGATAGTAGGGGGGGTTCGACCGAGGCAACACCTCTCCCACGATCACAATTTGCGGTGGTTAGCCATCCTAGACACGTACCTGTCACTCCATTTGATGCTCAGTACACCACCCTGAGTCTTATCACAATTACATCGTCGTTTGAGGGAAGGGATTGTCATTATGTGCAGATGGGGTTTGAAAATGGTTTCATTTCCCCCTCACTCTCACAAAACATTGGTGAAGGTCATGCAGTCTCGAGGTCTGGGAATGATAGCAGTGATGAAGGGAGGTTGCTTGTGTTGCATAATGATCGAGAATCTCCCACATTCAACAATGAATAGCCTGGTAATGGATGTTGATTGGGATTTCAGTCGGGGCTTGGTTATAAATGCAAGAGCTTAGATCATGCACTATGGTCTGCTCTTTCCTGGATCTGTTTGTATTCTTCTCCACTATAAATTTGATTTTCAATCCCTTGTTGTTGGTATTCTCCCCCTTCTTTCTAGTTTAGAAATGGCTTCGAGGGGTCAGAAACCTTCCCGCCCTCCTTCTGCTCATCCCTTTCGTGCTACGAAGGCAGCCATCAAAGCAACTGAGTTTTATGAGGAGTATGTCCTTGAGGCTGACAAAGATAGAATGTCTGAGTTTGAGGAGGAAGTTAGGAAAATCATATAGTTCCAGGACGATGAGGATGTGGAGATGCAAGTTGGAGGCTTTATTCTAGATTTGGGATGCACCTAGTCCCAAAACTCAAAGTTTTTTAGAACCCTTGAATTGTATTGGCACACCAAGACTATGGTGGCCACATAATGCTCCCTAAAGAGTAAGACTTTGGAAAGTTGAGAAGTAGACAAGAATCATTGGAGATTTAGTGTGCTTACGTGTCTAAGGTAGTCACTTGATTGGAAAAATGCCAAGGTGGAAACTTCACCCCTCCTGCCAGAAACTATATTGAGGCTAAGTCTTCAAAGGTTGTTGTTAGTCAAGAGATAGTGGACCTCACTCGCCCACAAGTGCATCATGATGAGTGAAATCTTGTTCTATGATTTATCTTACGATTTTCATGATATTTAGGCTTTTAAAGACAGTTTTAAGTAAAGACAAATGAAACCTAGCTAAGTATGACATTTACAATCTGGTTAAGGCCTCGTTTCCCCTCAGGAGCAAGCAATATTTTGAGTCTTTTGAGATATGACCCCAGAGACTCTCATGGTCCCTGGGGAACTGAAAATGCTAAACTTCTTATATATGTCCATATGTAATCTTTGTTCATATTAATATAATTAAAACTTACTTATAAAAAAATTTAAAATATTAAAAATAATATTTCATATTTTTTTTTTAGTAATTGGTTTAGTTTATTAAAAATTTAACAAAAACATTGTACATTGCTATATATATTTAGCAATGAATTAAATTTATTTTAAAAATTAATGTTTTTTTATTTTTACAAGTTAAATTTATTTTTAAAATTAATGTTTTTATTTGTAAAGAATAAGTTTAAATATTATATTATTTATATATTTTTATAATTATATATATTTTTATTTAATTATAATTTTTCATTTTTAATATAGAAATAAATTATATATCCTCCATAAATAATTATGTCGAAGGCATATATTAGGGTTAGGTTTTGTAGAAAACATGTCAACTGGTTAACAGGGTTTCTAAAACCATCCCTTTGAAACTGCTAGCAATCAATTCGAACTATTGAATTCACTTGCACCTCCAGTGGTCTATCACGTGTTGTCACCTCACACCTCTACCGCCTCACCGCTACTGGCCAACATGTTGCTTCATCTTGCCTACTCGTGTTTGATCCCCACTCCCTCGAATCCTCCATTGCCTACTTCATCTCGCATGCTCCTATTCGATCCCCACTCCCTCCAATCCACACTATAGGGCACAAATTTATTTGCTTCGTGGCTTGGCCTCTTTTCTCTTGGCATTTGATATTTTCTCTTCGGTCGATTATGTCTGTGAAAACTCGATTCTTCTGCCTAAAAAAAGTGTTATGTTTCCTGCAAGTCAACTACTCTTACATATAAATAAAATCCCATACTAATACCAAAGCTAGGGAGCAGGGAAATTAACAGGCAGGAATGTCCTGCTCGGGCTTTTCTAACCACTGAGTACCTATTTGAGAAATTGAAACCATGAGTTTCATATCTCTCTTCTATTTTCATAACATTGAATATGTGATTGGAATTTGCTGAGCTACAGTTATTGACTAGCAAAATACTCAGTGAAGTAAGAACGTCTTTCTCCCTGAAGACATCGACCATCCAGAAACGTGATTTGCATTGCAGTCCATATTGAATGAGGATTCCATCAGAGGTAACATTTGCTACTTGTGATCCTTTTAATGTGATATTGCTCTCACTCCAGGAAATAAACAATGGGTATGTGAATTAATGCGTGCCTTTTAATGTGATATTGTCGTCGCTCAAGGAAATCAACAATAGGTATGTGAATTAATACGCGCATAGATGCTGATGAATTTTTTTGATGGGTGTGAAGCCCTAAATGAGTCATGTTCTAGTTTCTAGCAGATTGGTATTGGTTTTGTTGGGATCGCCTGAAATATCATTGGAGGAAGACATGGATCTTAATCATGTCACTGCCATATCTCTGTGCAAACACTGAAAATTTTCTTCTTCTGCTTAAATGTAGCAAAATATTGCAATCTGTCCATCTCTCTACATGCAACCTCTGAAAAAATTCTTCTTCTACTTAGATATAGAAAAATATTGCAATCTTTACTGATGTGATGTCATGTATTGTTAACAAAATTCACAAATTTATATCTCACATTCAAACACATTTTTTCAAGACAATAAAAGGTTTTAAGTGCAGTGGAGGGCATAATATTTGTTCTCTATCCTCACTGAAGAGCTTCGTGAGCAGTTGTCCAAAAATAGAATTCTGGTTCTAGCACAAGCTAATGAGTTAGGGGGCATTCCTTCATTACCAGGTCGGTGGCGCTCCAGTTCTTCTTTGGGGTTATCGGGGCAGCTAGCTTTGGAATGGGACAACTTCACAATTGCTTTAAAGGATGCAGGGATTTCTCTTCAAGCTGGTGAGGACAACTTGATTTGGGCGGGGGGGGATGCTTCAGGAGTTCTTTTAGTTAAAAATATTTACTCTGCTCTCATAAAACCTTTGGATTTTCACAGTGATAAAGTTTGGGTTCCAAAGCTGTGGAAATGACCTCTTCCTTTAAAACTAAAGTTGTTCTTGTGGCTGGCAGCATTTGAAAAAATACTCACATGGAATGTGCTCCAAAGACGAGGTTGGATTGGACTGGGGGTGTGCGGACTGTGCAACAGCGACGAGGAAAGTGCCAATCATTTGTTAATAAATTGCTCTTTTACAAAAGTAGTTTGGCATCGTTTATCAAAAATTTTCAATCTGAAAAACCTTTGGGATGGGTGCTCGGTGTCTGACTGCTTAACGAAGTGGTCAAGTGATATCTCGTCTCCGGTAAGCATGGCAGCCTATACATGTTGGAATATATGGTTGGAGAGGAATAGGGTGATTTTTGAGGATTCCATCTCCTCGTGCAGTGGTTTATAGGATTGTAGTCTCCTTTACTTGGCAACCTACCACAGTAATTTCCATTCCAAACCGTGTTTGCGAAATTACTTTCTTAGATGGTTTCACGTTGGCCTGTTTCGACGGGGCAGCCTTACAAACAGGAAATTGTTGTTTAGCAGGTGGAATCTTCAAATCACATGCTTCAAGAGTCACAAAATGGTACCTTAATTGTGGCATGGGCACAAATACCAAGGCAGAGCTCCTGGGCTTGTGGGCAACCTTAACTTTGGCTTCTCTCTGGGCAATAGACAAAATCCAAATCTTGGGGGGCTCGAAAGTCATTATCGATTGGATGAACAACAAGAGCAATTTACAGGTGGTGAATTTAGATGGCTGGAAATCAAAGATTAAGAAACTCTCTCTTCAATTTAAGGATCTTAATTTTCAGCATATTTACCGGGAGCATAATAAAGAGGTGGACGCCCTGTCAAAGTGGGCTTTAAAGGAGCCAAAAGGCAGGCTATCAATCTATCACTGGGAAAATGGGAAAGAAAGCTTGCATACCATTCTAAATATATTTGAAAACTGAGTATTTTGAATGGCTCGGTAAGAATGTAGATGGTCCGAAACTTGCTGATTTTTTCTTTGTTCCTCACAGCATCATTTCCCTCAGCATTTTAGTTGGATTAGTGTTTTCTACTGTTGAGAAATCAGCTCCACAGTGAGAAGAATTTTTTGTTTGTTCAAGTAGTCATTGGCTACCTTCTATCTGTTTTGTTTTCTGGACAGAAACAGGTTGTGTAAATCACCTTATATTTTCTTATAAAATTTTCTTCGGGAAAAAAGTGCAGTGGAGGGCATAATATTTGTTACCACTGCATTTTTTAATGAGGTGATGAGAGTTTGGGTGGCTTCGAGTTTACGTGGTGAGCATGGAACCACCTACCACATTTCCTACCATCATACTTATTTTTTGCTCTTGCTCGCATATGGCAAATGGAGAGTCCCAAGTGTCATCGTTTTAAGGAATTGTTACTCTATAATTTACGTGTAAATTGTAGATGGACCAAAATATTGTTAAGCATTTGGGGTTTTGGTATTTTTATATGTTTGGACTTCGAAAGATATTGAATGCTTAAGGTAACAAGTGTTTCCTAAAAGGGTTAAAAGTACTTTGATACAGTGGGATTGTAAGAGGACAATTTTTGTTATGCAGACGCAGGAGGAGCTTATGGGTTACATTTACGCATCTACTTGAGAGCTTAAGCGAGAAGAAAAGGTAAGGGGTTTGTTTTTTTTCGACTTTGTTCTATAAATTAGGGTATGAGATCGGAATTCTTTTATTTTGTGGTTTGTCTTTGTATGGGAAATTCGGCTCGGATATTGTAAATGTCAGGACCTCGGTTGAGTTTTTTTTCCTTTATTTTTGACAATTTGTTTTTCTAAGTTAAACCAATTAATTTAATGGAATTATCATTGATTATCATCAAGAATTCAATTAAAATAATTTTGTGTTATTTTGATATGGAAAAGGTTTTTGTTAAATATATTTGTTGAGGTTGAAGTCAATACTATGACAAAGTCCCAATGCTCTGCCGTTTCTTAGATTGCCTTCAAAATTTGTTGGCAAATTACTTATACTTTTAGGGTTGCTAATTGAAATTCTCCTAGACACTCCCAAGGAACCAAAACTTTCTTATAAGTGTAGACACCTTGGCGATACTTTTTTATCCTGAAAATATCAACTATAATTATCTCTTAAGAATTTTGTAAATCTTTTTAAATCAACTAAAATGTGGATTAAAAAAATGAATTACTTGGCCTTGTGTTTCTCTGTTAGATAATTTGATGTAAGCAATCGGAAATAATATACTATATTATAGCTCTTAAAGTCCTTTTATTCATATTCATTAGTTTTTGTTTTTGTTTCGTTACCTTTCATTTCCTTGCATCGATGTGAAGTTAATCAAGTAAACATAGGTCTTCATTTTATCATTTATGTAAGCTCCAAAGTGAATGCTTTTGTATTGATTGGAGTACATGATTTGATTTTCCTCTTGCAGAATAGGGTGTTTTTCCATTCTATTGTATGTTTTTTCATTATCTTTATAAACTATGGGTGAATGCTTTTGTATTGATTGGAGTGCATGATTTGATTTTCCTCTAGCAGACTAGGGCCTTTTCCCATTCTATTGTCTTCTTTTTCATTGCCTTCTTTGTAAACTATGGGTGAATGCTTTTGTATTGATTGGAGTGCATGATTTGATTTTCCTCTTGCAGACTAGGGTGTTTTTACATTCTATTGTTTGCTCTATGGGTCAGTGTGTAGGACTATTATGTGTATTTTTCCTAAAAAGGAAAATCTTCAAAATAACATCAATATCTCATATCTCAACAAAACCTAGAAACTAGAGAACATAAAAGGCTGCCCTTTCCACATAATGGAGACAAACCCTAGATTGCATTGTGAAACCTACTTCATTAAGAAAAAGGCAAGGCCAAAAATTCTAAAATATTTAAAAAAAATTAAAACCTAAATTAATTTAATAAACTTAACTTATTCTACTAAGTTCTGCATCTTTAAAAAGATTCTTAACATATCTCCTCATGTATAAAAAAGGCAAGGCCAAAAATTCTAAAATATTTTAAAAAAATTAAAACCTAAATTAATTTAGTAAACTTAACTTATTCTACTAAGTTATGCATCTTTAAAAAGATTCTTAACATATCTCCTCATGTATGTTTGTTCTTCATCTTTAAAAAGATTCTTAACATATCTCTGAACACTTCAGCAAACCATAATATGGAGGTAAATCTTAAACATAAATGTTACATAAAATACTAAAACTTCCTCGAATTACTTAGGCATTTTCATTTTCCCGTTTAAAGAATATACTAGTATTATATTTAAATTATACAATTTCAACCACTAATTATGTCAAAAAGCATACACCTATTGACAATGGGCACAATTAATGATCTTTTAATCTTAAATTCTAATCTGATGGCTAAGCATTAAAGATGTTGGCATATTCTTAGTCATCCTCCAAAATCAATGCTTCAAATTTATTGTTCATAACTTCCTTGTATTTATGAAGGCATACGTTAACATGTTTACTTTTTTATATTTACCTAATCACATTATAAATTTACTGTAAAAATACATAATTGCCACGTTCAAATGATTGAGGATTAAAATATATACATGCCACGTTTATATCATTAAAAAACACTTTGTGCACATTTCATTTGGTGTCACTCATTCATTTTTTATATCTGAAAAGTCGTTTGATGCCACGACTTGAACAGAGGTGAGTAATTTCTGTCGTGTTGTTTATGTACGCTCTGTGTTGAAATCGACTCAATAACAACTCTTATTCTGAATGGAACCCTTTCAACGTTCTCCAACCGCAAGTCGGCTGTGCTAGTATATACACTTTATATATACACCACACTCCATCAAAACCAAAGTAAACCATCAATTTTAACGGCATGCAATTTAAAACCTATGACGTCATTAATGTTTTACTAGGTTTGGGAAGCTACTACATGACCGTGCAAAGTGGACCCCGCCCCATCATTCTTCTACCGTTCTCCATCATTCGAAAAGCAGAGCTCAGTCTCACTCACACCACTGCCAATTCACCGTAGCCCATCCACTGTAGGACCGTGCAGACACGTGACCCACTCTGTGGGCCTCACGCTATTCCGTCGATTGCAGCCTGCAGGCACTCGAGGATTCCATTAGCGGCAAGTGGGGGAGCAACGGCACGTGAATCATGATGAAGGACGAGTGGGTCCCGATACTATATTTTGTGTTGTGGGACCTCATGTCAAATCAGACAGTGGATTAGCGCGCCGAGGCAGACCCACCCATGAGAAACGGAATAATTGAATTGTCCTGAGTTAGACCAACTGCTCCCTATTGTGACTTTAGTGATTTCAGATTGGCTAACCGTAGCTCACAAGGATTTAACATTATATGTTTGTAAATTTTGAAAGTTAATTTGCTTTGAGTTCAGTGAAAGCAAGTTGCTATAATCCTATCTCACTAGGCTTTGGACTATGTTATATAACATCATCATTTGGGGTGGGACCAGTAGCACTCAAATCAGTGTAACACGTGACCTCAAATACACACATAATTATATTTAAATGTTGTAAAGAAACTAATGTCCTCGAGGATCCACTCACCCGTCAACGTCATATCGTAGACTTTAGAGAAAGACACGACGGTACCACCCACTCTTCACATATAAACCATCGTCTTTTTCCAATAAAAGAAAAAGCAATTGTAACCTAAATGGGTTTCATTATTTAAAGGGATTAGAGTTCTTATATATGACGTGTAAATCCATGATTGCATACAATCATTTCTCGATTCAAACCCCATTATTGTTGTAGGTAAGCAGACTATATGCTATGCAACCTAATAATCGTACCAAACAGTAAGTACGATCAATAAGAAAGATGCCATTAGACACGCAAAAGTTACACAGTCCTTGTTTTTACTTATCCTTTTCTTTACCTCATTAGTCATGTCTAATCTTCTTTATGGATGTGAGATTTGAAAATCTTACTTTCAAACTATACATTGGAGTTTGGATACCGCGAGTCATTATTTTGATGCTCTTCACTCAAACACATCCATGGAAAGAGATAAGTGTCTTAGATCATCATTCTTGTCATTATTTTGATGTTCTCATCCATGGAAAGACATAAGTGTTTTAGATCATCATTCTTTTATAGTTAGACACTCTTGTATTTATGGTCTTTTAGGTCATAACAATGATTCACAATCTTCCGTGGATGTGCATCTTCAATTGGGGTCTTGTCTTTATGGTCTTTTAGGTTATAACAATGATTCACAATCTTCAATAGATGTGAACTGCCTATTGGCTAATTGGGGTCATCTCAGGGACTCATGTTTTGCAATGTAGTGGACAAATAATAAAATCTATTTTGACTATTATGTTAAAGTTTTCTCATTGTTTCTTCTAGTCGAACATGATAGTGACTAGCATACCCTCAAAGTAGGGGAAAAGGAACACCGAAGTGTACTAGAGTGGTTATGTTGTTTAAAATCTTAGAGATTTTGGTTTTGGATAGAAAATGAATACTTCAAAAGATATGCTAACAAGGATAAACATAAATGGGTATATGGTGGGAAGATGTCATGTACAAGAACATAAAATACTCATTCATCATTAAATCAATTTTTAGTGTTTTTAATCTTCCAAGGACTATTAGAATATGAGGAAACAGAGGTCGGATGTTATGTATAATGACTCGTTAAGTCCTAATGACATACTTTGAAGAATGGAGTTCCATCCATAGTGCTTAGTGAATCCACTTATAAAAGGATGAAGAAAAACCTTCCACTTGAGATAACCATTGAAACACCAAACCTTCTTAGTATTCTTTATACGATTTTTCATTGTAATCAATTTATACACACAATTTGTTTAGAATATTATAGACATGAATAATTGAATGATTTTATGTCTATTTTATTTAGGTTATAGAAGTATAAACATAGCATAAGAAGTTGCCAATTGGATTTAGCTTGAGTGGTTGGAAGGAATGATTGTTAACCTCCCCACTTGGGTTCAACTCTTGCAAGTAGAATTGTGTTTTAATGCCATTGTACAACAACATGATATTGTAATTAAATATTGTAATTGTTGAATGTTGCATTTAAAAAAGACCAATTGAAGACCCTAGCTCAATGCAGATTAGAAATGCAACCCTAGCTCATGCTTCGATTCTTATTAGAAATCACCCCTTATTTTCATCTCTTTCCATCTCTGAAATCTGTTTTCACAATTATGTCATTGTACAACAACACTCTGTTTTCACAATTATGTCATTGTACAACAACACGATATTGTAATTAAATATTGTAAATGTTGAATGTTGCATTTAAAAAAGACCAATTGAATACACTAGCTCAATGCAAATTCGAAATGCATCCCTAGCTCATGATTTGGTTCTTACTAGAAATCTCCCCTTCTTTTCATCTCCGAAATCCGCTTTCACAATTATCATGCTTCAGTTTTTACTAGAAATTGCCCCATGTTTTCATCTTTGAAATCTACTTTCAGAATTATGTCATTATACAACAACATGATATTGTAATTGTTGAATGTTGCATTAAAAAAAAAACAATTGAAGACCCTAGCTCATGCTTTAGTTCTTATTAGAAATCGCCCCTATTTTCATCTCTAAAATCCGCTTTCACAATTATCCAATTTTCATCTCAGAAATCCATTTTCACAATTATCCGGATTCGAAATGAAAATATTTGTATACATACTGCTATTTAAAAAATCAAACTAATATGACAATAAAACATGAGACAAAGCTTTTTTTTAAAAGTCAAATTTCTAGAAGACCTTGATTTCATAAACATGAATGCCTCATATAACACTTGTGTAAGAGATTTTGAGTTATATTTCAGAAATCCATTTTCACAATTATCCGGATTCGAAATGAAAAGATTTGTATACATACTGCTATTTAAAAAATCAAACTAATATGACAATAAAACATGAGACAAAGCTTTTTTTTTTAAGTCAAATTTCTAGAAGACCTTGATTTCATAAACATGAATGCCTCATATAACACTTGTGTAAGAGATTTTGAGTTATATTTCGATGTTGACGATGCTTTATATTAGTTTCCCAAAATATTTGTGATGGGACATGCTAGACTTGCAGAGTACCCATTCTTCTTGAACCGAGCTCATGTCTTTTGAAAAAAGGCAACATAAGCGGATCATTTATTAATTGTGTTATTATTGTTTATAAGGAAAAATAAAGGAACATATTATTGTTTATATTGTTTAAATGTAATTTTTGGGAACATTTATTGATTGTGTTATTGTTGCTTAAATGTAATTTTTTGGTGTCTACATCGAGGTTGTTTATATTGTTTAAATGTAATTTTTGGGAATATTTATTTATTGCCTTATTGTTGTTTAAATGTAATTTTTTGGAGTCTACATGGAGGTTTTCAGTTTTTCGAACAAAACAATTTAATTGATTTATTTAAAAGATTACCTGACAGATTCACATAGACATAGAGTGTATATGATTTGGAAAAGGATTGATCCAGGAGGATATTGGTGGCCACCCACCTATTCCAAATTCCAACTGGCTCACCTGGACAATTTTCAGTTCAACACGTTTCTCTGTAATGGGGACATTTCTTTGTAATTGTGGGTTCTGCACTTACGGGGCTATCCTGAAGCCCTAAACATCATCCAAGTGGATATTGGTGGCTGCCCACTTATTCTAACTGGCTTATTTTGGAATTTTTCATGTCAGTACATCTTTTTGTACTTCCAGGGCCGTTTTGGGGCTCTAAAGAGTGTTTTTTTGGCTTGTCACAGTCAAACTATAGATAGAGTAAGAGTTTGACAACATAATGTGTAGTTCTCGAAAATACCTTTCTAACGGGCTATCACGCGCTTAAAATTGAGATCGTATTCAAAATTTACGGCATTGGGAAGTTAACGTACTAACTTACCTGAACGGGGCCCACATGACTTTTGGCGCTTCATCTCCTAGGGTTAGGTTTTTGGATTTATATGGTTTTAGCATTCATGTTTATCATAAAAAGGCCTTAAGAGCCTCATTGTAATCATCTTCTTGTGAATGAGTGTAGCTGACACATCTCTTCTTAGAGATAAAGCTTCCACCATTCTAGCGAGTCTTGCACTCTGTATTTTTACAGTCTCTGTACATTTCTTTCATTAATAGAAATCATGTATTATTGTATTTCTTTGTTTCTGGAAATTTTTATGTGTATTTCATTGTAATATCTCTGCTTTCATTTCATTCCAAAAATAATCTGGATCAATGGTATCAGAGCAGGCTGCTCTTGATCATTTTTCAGTGCATGTCCTGGACGAGTTCCAAGTATATCAAGTTGGGTCTTGAGCTTGTCTCTCTTGAGTACAATCGCTCTCGCATGCCCAAGAAACCCTCTATGGCGACATAAAATAAAAACGACGGAGCAGAAGATTCTATTAACATGTTGCTTGAGCAAGCTCTCGCGTGACAAAGGGACGAAACGATGGATAATTTTTCCCACATCCTTCAACGCCTGCCGATAGAAATAGGCACATCTTCATCAAGTGACCACTTTGGAGGAACCTCTCCCTTCAAGGGAAAATATCACCTTCGCACTCCTCAAGGCTCTCCCCCATGTCAAACATTGATGGGGAACTTACTGGGAGCAAAGTTCCACAGAGGAATCTGGAATATATGGGACCGAGCCCACTTGGGATTTTTTTTTGGATGCAGTGAAGGAACAATATTACCCTAATGATGACTATGAATACCAGTACATGAGATAGACCGCACTGCGGAAAGAGAAGAGCCAAATAGTTCTGGACTTCACAAATACTTTACATACCTTGTGCACCAAGATGGGTATCAAATACTCTGAGCGACATCTGGTTTTGAAATATCATGGGGCTCTGCATAGGTACATCCAAACCGAAATGGATTTCCTAAACATTTCATCATTAGGAGTTGCCTATCGATATGTTGTCAAAATCAAGCCGAAATTTAGGCACCAGAACAAGTGGGAGTTCGAGTCTGCAAATTTTCAAAAACAAAAGCATGATAAGGATGACCCTAACCAACAACCTCCCGACAACTAGTCCAAGACATGGGAAAATAAGTGTAAAGTAAAGACAAAGAATGACACTAGGAAGTGGTGCGACTTCCAAAAAATCCCCTGGCACACATCGATGAATGTCACTCGAAACAGTCATTGGTGGTCGAGGTCAAAGATAAGGAGTCGAATCCTGATTCAGAATCTGATCCAAAAAATATTGAAAACATACAAAACTTCAACATAGACCCCACTCCTATTGTCGTGACCACAAGAATTCAACCAGAAGAACCAATAGATCCTGAAGAGGGGGAATGCCTCTTCCATTCACAGATGTGGATGAAGGGGACCCTGTTGCATTTCATTATTGATAGCGGCAGCCAGAAGAACCTCATCTCAACTGAGGTTGTAAAAAATTTGGGGTTGTCAACAACACCACACCCACATCCATACAACATCGGGTGGCTTCACCAAAGATGAGATCTCTATGTTAGCCAGTAGTGTCGCATGTCATATGGCATCTAGCCATTCAAGGATGAGGCAGTGTGTGATGTTTCCCCTATTGATGTCTGTGATGTTGTTTTGGGCCAACCATATATGTGGAAATGTCATGTTGTTTATGAGTCTCGAACCCGTAGTGTCATTATTACTTTGGGGGATCATCTCTACAGGATACCATAGGTATTTTCGACAATTGTTCCACCAAAAAAGTGTCGCAAGGTAATCTCTCATACTGCAAAATTCATCTTCACAGTATGTTCAAAGGATGCACGAAAGGCCACTGCAACCACTGCAACCTCAACACCTTCTATCAAGTAGAAGCAGATTGCATAAAAAATTTCTTCACCTACGATGGTGCCTACACAATGTTCCATCAAGCCCATAGACAACAGGCTGGTGGAAAAGATTCAACCCCACCAACAACAGGTTCGTGTGATCTAGGTGGATATTGGTGACCACCCACCTATTCCAACTAGCTCCTTTTGACAATTTTAGTTCAACATGTTCTTTTGTAATTCTTTGTAATTTTGGGTTCTACACTTTTAGGGTTGTCTAAATCCCTACACAACTTCTAGGTGGATATTGGTGGCCACCCACCTAATCCAACTGGCTTATTTTGGAATTTTTCATGTCAACACATATTTATGTACTTCCAAGGCCGTTTTGGGGCCCTAGATAGTGTTTTTTTGGCTTGCCACAGTGCAATTGTAGGGGAGTCAAATTTTGATGGCATAATGTGTATTTTTCAAAAATACCTTTCCAACAAACTATCACACGCCTAAAATGGAGGTCATATGAAAAATTTATGACCCGAGAAGTTGAGGTACCAACTTACCCATTGGAGCCCACATAACGTTTGGTGTTTCTTCTCCTAGGGTTAGGTTTTTGGATGTCAAGGGTTTGGACATTCATGAGTAATGTTAAAAAGGCCTCTAGAGCCTCATTGTAATCATTCTACTCAAACGGATGCGCATAGAAGCCACATCTCTTCTCAGAGATAGATACCACCATTTGAGCAAGTTGTTTTCAGTTCTGTAGTTTTACAGTTTCAACCTATTTTATTTATTCAATAGAAGTTATTGTTCACTGGATATCTATTGTTGTTCTATGTATCTTTGTGTTATTGTATTCAATCTATTATTTATTTCTCCCCACTTATAAATCTAGATCAATGGTATCAGAGCGGTCTACTCTTCATTTATTTTTCTTCATGTATGTCCCCGACAAGATCTGGGTACAAGAAGTTGGGACTCGAACCAGTTGAGCCTTTGCAAGATCAGTCGCACCAACCCTGACCAAAACTCATGGGGGATGAGAAGAAAGATGATGGAGTAGGAGATCATTTTAAACTGTTGCTCGAGGAATCCCTTACATTACAAAGGAACGAAATGATGGACAACTTTGCACAGATCCTTCGACGGCTGCCCATAGGAGATGCATCTTCATCAAGCAGACATGCAACCCCCTTCAAGGTACAAGTAAATTTTGGTATTCCATTATTTGAAGGACTGATAGATTTGGATGTTGTAGATAAATGCTCGAAGGGTATTTTTCGGTCCACAAATTTTTCGATAAGGAAAAAATTAATGTTTCTCTCCTCAAGGTCGTCCCCCATGTTAAGGATTGGTGGGATACTTACTATGATAAAAGGGCCATAGAGGAATCTTCAATATTTGATATCTCCCCCACATGGGATTCCTTCAGGGATGCCATTAAAGAACAATACTACCCTATTGGAAGCTATGAGGACTAGTGCACAAGATAGACCACCTTGCATCATGAAAGGGACCAGACAATACCATATTTTACCAATATTTTCCATACCCTGTGCACCAAATTGGGTATCAAATACTCTGAACGACATCTGGTGCTCAAATACCGTGGTTGTCTGGATAGATACATTCAAATAGAAATGGAGTTTCTGGACATTGCATCATTGGGTACGACTTATAGATATGTTGTCAAGATCAAGCAGAAATTTAAGAAGAAGATGAGAGAGTTTGGATCTTCAAACTCCTCACAGTCGAAGCAGGGCAAAGGCATCCCCAACCCACAAAACAAGGGACAAATAAAATATGGTCACTTTCAAGACAACCAGTCCAAGCCACAACACAAGAAGGGTAATGAGAAGTTGAAGAAGGACACAAGAAAGTGGTGTGAATACCATACAATCCCTTGTCACAACATCGAAGAATGTCGCTCAAAGCAATCACTAATGGTCGAGTTGAAATCTTTTGATTTAGAGACAGATTATGACTCTGAATCAAATCCATAAGGAGAGAAACAGATTATCGATGCCAAAACCAACGTTGATGTCACTACCACCAAAGTCCATCCAAGCGAACTAAAAGAACCAAAGGAAGGGGAACACCTCTTTCACTCATAGATGTGGTAAAGGGGGATCTAATTCATTTCATTGTCGATAGCGACAGTCAGAAGAACCTGATCTCAGAAGAGATCGTCAAGCAGTTAGACCTACCGATGACACTGTTGTAGGTGAATTCCCCTGCGAACAAGTGGATTCCCTCTTGGTCTCTAGACACCTAAGGCCAAGACAGAAAAGTGATTAACATGGACACTGACTTCCTTTTAGATCCTATCAAGCTAATGAATGAAAGAGAAGGAGAAAGATATGTACCTTATTGGCGACGTTTGTCCCTGCAAATTCCAGGCTGAGTTTCGATCCTGAGCTCCCTGATAGGTCCTGTCAAACAAACAAAGGTACAATAGACTTCCTACTCTACTGAGATTAGCTCAATCATAGATCCATCTACTACAAACAAACTCATATGTAACAAGCACAAGTTTGAAAGAAACG
>JASDQU010187250.1:7329-20526 GCA_032191745.1 Picea mariana | reverse complement strand
TATATATATATAATTTTATATAAAATTGACAAAATAAAAAAAGATCATGAATATATAGCTAATTACCATGGGACGATATTCATTTGATCCGCCATCAATGTGCCCATATTTCCTACAATGTTTTGCAGCTATTGCTATTAAACTTCTTACGGGACATCTGAGGAAACATTTTTTACAAGGGCAATAACATCTACCATCACTGTTTTCACCCGTTTTACCTTTTTCCCCACCTCTAACAACATTCTGTGACATTCTTTCGCACAAAAATACCCTTTCAGAACCGTCGTTGTTATAGCAATATTGTCGCAACATATTTAAATCGTCAAATATTTAGAGACTAATTTTAGGTCACTATCATCGCAATTGCGACGACCGTGACCTAAAAATATATATATATATTTTACCTATTTATTTTAGTCATTTTTAATGGTCAATTTTAAGGTTAGGTCAGTCATCGCTCTTGTGAAGAAAAAACTACAAACATCACTCTTACGACAAAAATTGACCATAATAATTTAGTCCAAGTACATGCGTCGAGATAGCGACGAATACAGGGTGGATTTAGAAAAATTGAACTTTTTCTCTTGCATGTTGCAATGAAAGAGTACTTTCATCACAAGTGGTCGTTGCAAATTTTTCAATATGTAGTAGTGAATTATTAATTATCTACATGGAAGAGTCATGAACTGTGTGATTGGTTATTGAATGATGAATGTTTCTCCAACAATTAAATGTTGCTGCTTATATGGCCTGACAATGTGGAAGTAGCTGCAGACGTGGAAATAGTTGTTCGGATATGTGTAGTTGTGTGGAGTTGTAGATTGGTACTGTTGTTTGTAGAGAAAAGAACGAACAATTGAAGTGTTGAACCCATGATTTGACGGTGCGTAGTACAAGAATCGTGATTTTTCTGCTAGGGACCTAAGCATGATGAAGGTTTGTTGCATTGAAGAAAAATGGATACTTTTGTACCAATAGATAAATTAAATACAATTAGAGTACTGATTGTCTTAGCTACAAAATATAATTGGAAAATACATCAGTTATATGTCAAATTTGTTTTTTTAAATGGTGATTTAAAGGAAGAGGTTTATTTGGTTCAGCCTGAAGGGTTTGTCAAGTAGGGACATGAACATCTAGTATGAAGATTAAGGAAAGCCTTATATGGTTTTAAACATGCACCAAGATCATGGTATGTAAAGATAGATACCTTCTTTTATCAGAATGGTTTTGTGAAAAGCAAAATTGCTCATCATGATTCTGGTGCATCAACCCATATGACATGTCATAAAGAATGGTATGATGAATATTATGAAAACATTGATGACACGTACATTTATTTACCAGACAACAAATCACATAAATTTTAGGGCTATGGAGTAACAAGTGTGAACTTACCTAATGGACAATTGAGACAGATTCATGATATGAAAAGTTCGTGGTGATCTAAAAACCACTATGTAAAGAATGGTTTGTGGTCAAAAACACTTGAGAGTGCATGGTTGAGGGTAATCCGAGAAAACCCAGAGCATGGTTACAGGTAATCTGAGAAAACCTGGTGCATGGTTATAGGTAATCCAAGAAAACCTGATGCATGGTTGAGACTAATCCTAGAAAACCTAGAGTATGGTTATGGGTAAGACGGAAAAAAAAACCAGGTTGATGATGATGTGATGAAGGGGGAGTTAAAGTTAAAAGTAAATGTATGAGGAAGAATGGTTGAATGAACCATGTAGCTGAAAAGGATTCCTAGAGAACTGGAGGTTACAATGTTTGATGACCCATGTATTCCAATAGATGGATTTCTTTTTATATGGACAACAATAATCAGATGCAGGTACAAGAGGAAGCAGATGAAGATATGACCACATATATATTTAGATAAGTAGTCATTAAGGGAGAGTGTTGGAATATATATTTCCTACTTATCTAATATGCTTGCTAATGTATTGAGAAGTAGAGTCAATCTCTATGTGTGAGTTGTGTTATCTTATTCTTAGGAGGTTGTTTGAGAGTTGGATTTGTGAGATCCATGTTTGGTGTGTTGTTGAGATATTATCTCAACCTCTCCATTTATATTTGGAATAAGTTAGATCTGATAAAAACCAGTGATCTCAATATAATGAGTCACAAACCATTGTACAAATATTCATTGATTCAGTAATTCAATAGAAACTTTGTGTTCACAATCATTTGTCTCTACTCTTCCATTTTATCATCTGGTGCATCCTAGTTTGAGGGAGCCAACAAAGAACATATGTAACTCATTGAAATGTAAGTTGATTATATTTTAGGTTGGGTGACTGACAATCACCCAACGCTCAATAAATATGTACAATTACTCTTTCATTTTCTTTCTAGATCCCACATTTCATATAATCTTCTTCCCTTTCACTTTAACTACTATGCACAAAATGGAAATCTTTGAATTGATTTTTTTTCCCCTTTTCTTAATGCAACTTGTATTACTTTCTATTTGGTTTCAAGCATATTTGATGTTTGAGCATAAAAAAATGGATGTTTCAAAATTACAGTAATTGATATATTCATCTATCTATTTATATATATAAATTATCTTGTCTTTGCCAAAAAAACTATGTTTTGGAGATCACGATGGAGATACTTGCTCCTTTCTGCATAAAGGATAACGTGCAAGTTTATGGGTTGCTGCTTTCCTAGATCAAGTCCCTGTTATTTTTCCCAATTCACAAAGGTGTAAATCTTGTACAATGCTACACTTGATCAACCTGTGTCTCAAGGGAAAGATGTCTTTCTCCAAGAGAATTTGAATATCATAACAATGCTATGGATTTTATTTTTCTTTTTCATATTGATGTAGGAGCATCTGCAATTCATCATACGAACCAGTGCGAGGAGAAAGAAGAGACAGCTGGACAAGCCAGCAAACCTCAAATTTTGAATTCTACCTTGGTATTGTTGCGCCGCCGTTTTACTAAAGGCATTCAAAGCTGAGCACACTTGTAATGTAATGTAGATAAGCAGGCATTTAATGGTTTTAATGCTGTTAGATAGAAATTAGCTGTAGATTAGACAGTTTTTACTTCCAGGAGGGAAAACAAATATAGGCACCCTCCTTGTATAATTGAGATTATTATTCAGCATTAGGACAGAGGCAAGGAGGAACAGAGCAGAGAGCTTGTGAAGAAATTCCATGTACAGATATTGAATTAATAGGAAAATCTTCTATTCAATCCATGGATGTGTTTGATCTCTGTGTGTTGTTGATATTATGCCTTTGCATGTTTTCTTCTTTATATGCTTATCTTTTATATGTTGCGTACATGATTGCATATCAGGTTCGAAACCTGAGGGAATGAGGGAATGAGTTTCAATTGATTCTCTGCTTAAGCCAGGAGATTCCTGCATAGAGTGCAGTTGAATTCCTCCGCATAGAGTGCGTTGAGGAGGCTGAGCAGTTGAACTTTTGTTCTCTGTTGCCCAGGGTTATGTTGAGTTGTTCGAATCGTGCAGGTGAGTGCAGGTCAAATTGAAATCTCAGAGCCGAGTCTGAGAGAAGGAGGACTGGACCGTGTTAGCAGGATTTCACAAGTCTAGACGGCTTCAACGCTTTGAGAGCTGTTGGAAGTCGAGCATAGGAAGAATGTGAGAAGTCTATGGAGGAGTCAGAAAGAGACAAATCTCAAGAGGGATAGTTCCTTGCAAGCAGCGAAGGAACAGGCCTAGGAGAGATTGAACCAAGGGAAATTTTGGAAGCCGGAGGATTCTCAAGAGGAAGAGAATCGACGACTTGTGATCCAAGTGAAATTTTGCGAAATCCCGACGACCGTCAGATCGTGGAGGAGTTGCGCGGGGGATAACCCACAGGCACAGGCAAGGAAGGATAAAGGTCCATCGGGCTTCAAAGGTTCAGCGTTCGGGAGTTGGCGAGGTAAGAGTTTACATCTCGGGAAATTGCAAGTTGCGATCTCCCGATTCGGCGGGAGCCGTCGATCCGAACGGGGACACGTGGCGCAAGATCCCGAGGAGTCGGAGTTCGGGGTTTTGAGAAGACTGTGGTCTTGTGCATCAAGAAACGCGAATTCCCGAATCATAATTTCTCGATAGAACGAAGGTGGAGGACAGGTGTCATCGGACTTCAGGGATTCGACGTTTCGGGGTTTTCGACCACAAGGAAAACTGCATCGCGGATTCGCGACCCGCAAAATCCTGAAGAGGACGTGGCCGCGTGGGACTCCAGAAGCTAGTGGAATGCAGGTGGCGTGAGATCCCGAGTGATCGGGGTTCGGCATTCGGGACTTTCCACTGCAAAGGAATTGTGAACGACGAAATCGCGATCCCACGATTCCCGATAGAGTGGAGAGAGGAGGTGACATGGCGAGAAGATAGCGCATGTGCTATCAGAATTCGGGGTTCAAGACTTTGAGGTGTCAAGGATTCATGACATCACACACCCCAATATCCCGATAGGGAAAACCCCGACATGCGGGAGCGTTGACCGTTGAACCTTGGCATTTCGGGGTTCGGGGATTTGATTTGCACGAGAATGTGTACACAAGGTTCGCGATAGCGCGAGCACCGATTTCCCAAATTGCGAAAGGGAGATCGCCAAGGAGAGTCTGGTGGGTGACGAAGACTCCCGAGAGGAGTGGAAGAGTACTTAGACTCTTCGGGCCCGTGTGCAAAGAAGGTCCTGGTGGGCGGCTTGCTCGGTGAGGGGCAGGTTGCGTCACATACCTTGATCCTCTATTTATAGGAGGATGGAAATATATTTTACAACTAGTTTTCAATGTGAATGGGGGGGTATTTGAAGGTACCTCCCATCCTTTCAATGATCCCAAGAAAACTTTTTAGGGCGATTTTGGGGTAAGGTCGAGATGCACTTCATCCCAGAAGTGGTTGAGGTCCGACCAAAATCATCAATGCGTTGTTTCTGCATATGCACGAGTTTTTCGACTATTAGTCGCACAAGGCACACACTGTGCACGTTGTACACTATGTTATCCCACACAGTTGTGCATGCGCTGTCTTTGTTGAATATGCGTGGATTTTCAGGACCATTTTGCATAGTTTTTTATTATCTTTTCAAACTGAATGCCATCATCCTATAATTATTAGTAGTACGTTGTACTTGTGCTATCTATTTTTTTCATCCATTGTCTGTATGTTTCTGAGCAATTTTCTTGTATTTGTCACAAGTGTGAGAAAAAGAGAGTCCCTCAACTACCTTGGTAAGCCAACAAAGCAGAACAAAAGATTGATTAGCAAGTTAGTGAAACTACAAATTGGAAAACAAAATACAAAGAAAAACAAGAATGACCAACAATGGAAACTAAATTGAACAACTCTAAGCAAATGATGCATGAAATTGAACACAAGAAATGGTTACCCAATAGAAATGAATGTTTGAGTTAAGTGCACCAAGAGGAGAAATATGGGACTATGAATCCCCTATTCCTCCTAAGGCAGGGTTGTTTTATCCCTCAAAAACTAGAGCTATCACTCTAAAATGTTGAGTTTACAATGATGACGAATTCCCAAAGCTTAGCTTCAAAAGAGGTGTAAAGCTTGCACAATGATACACTTTCTCAACCTAAGGCTTAAGTGAAAGATGGTTTTCTTCAAGAGAATTTAAACAACATAACAATGCTATGTTTTGTTTTTGTTTTTTTTTTCTGCATACCATCATCCCCTATTTATAGGAGGATTGTAAGATATTTTACAACTAGTTTCCAATGTGAATGGGGGGGGTCATTAAAGGTACCTCCCATCCTTTCAGTGATCCCAAGGAATAATTTTAGGGTGATTTTTGGGTATGGTTGAGATCCACTTCATCCCATAAGTGGTTGAGGTCCGAACAAAATCATCAATGTGGCATTTCTACATCCACACAGGTTTGTTGATTGTTAGTCGCACAAGGCATGCACTGTACGCATCATACACTATGTTATCCCACAAGGTTGTGCGCATGATATCATGAGAGGGTGATGTATTTCTACGGGTACGAATTTTGGAAAGATAATTTGATTTTCTTACTTATAATCACATACCTAGAAGTTCTAATCATGTATATGATGCATATGCTAATTATATTTTAGATTGGCATTTGTCATATAACTAAGAAAAGAAAACACATTCATGGATGTACACATTGTAACATATATAAGTAAAGCCAAAGACCAATTTTTTTTATATTTCATCCTTTCGAGTTCAAACAATATGGTATCATAGTACAAAATGGGGCTCACACCCTCAAAATACATATATGGTTGGTATATAATATGGCCATGGAATCTACGCATGTGGCGCTGAATGCGTATCATGATAGCACACTACGACGTTTGTGAGATGTCGAAAGAGTCACACCCACACACGGTACACCCACCATCTGTTGCTGCATCGCCTCTAGCAGATCCTCCACTTGAACCATAGGAATCATGTGCGTCAATCAAGGCAAGCTCCCCTGCACATTATGTAGCACTCTCTCTACATATCCTCCTATGTGCTCATCTCCTTAACCCCTTTGCCGATGAATATCCTCCCCTTTGCTCATCTCCATGGGAGTACTCACCCTCAGCAGGGTGGTATGAATTGCCATAGGATACAAGAGAAGAGATATTGGTGTTGTTTCCACTTGATTGCTTCTACAGTTATCGTAATGTTTGCAAGGAGTGGAAATCCCTCTTCTCATAAAAAAAATCTTCCTTTTTTAAGGAGATCGCAAGGATGCGTCCATCATTGTGTGAAGTGTTTTAGAGGAATTTGTGTTTTTATTTGTTTGAGTGCGTAGGAGTGGGAGATTGCATGTGCTTCACATCTGGGCGATGTATGGATGTAGTTGTTTACAATTTAAGATAAGATACATGGAGTTGGATTCCAATGCCCACAAGTATAGATAGAGGGTATGGGAATCTTCGTTTCATGGCCTTTAAACCTAGGCCCGATATGAAGGTTAGGTGAAGCCTTACTGGACCCTTAAATTCTAATTGTGTTTGTGTATATGTGCACATGCTTGTTCGCGTTCATATAGGTGTGGTAAAATCGTAGTAACTCTGATCTTCTATTTTTGTGGCTACAATCAACCCTTTTCTTTGTCTTAGAGGGAACTAATGTGACTTGATATATGCCTGTGACTTGATATGTCTGGTGCATCAGTTTGAGGGAGGCAACAAAGAACATATGTAACTCATTGCAATGTAAGTTGCTTTAGATTGGGTGACTGTTGTTTTTTTGGCTACAATCAACCCTTTCTTTGTTGTCTTAGAGGGAACTAATGTGACCTAATATGTCTGATGCATCCTAGTTTGAGGGAGGTAGCAAAGAACATATGTAACTCATTGCAATGTAAGTTGCTGCTATTTTAGATTGGGTGACTAACGATCACCCAACGCTCAATAAATATGTACAATTACTCTTTCGCTTTCTTTCCATATCCCACATTTCATATAATCTTCTTACCTTTTACTTGAATTATTGTGTACAAAATGGAAATCTTTGAATTGAATTTTTTTTTTCCCTTTTTCTTAGCGAAATTGGTATTAGTTTCTATTTGGTTTCAAGCATATTTGTTGTTTGAGAATAAAAAAGTGGATGTTTCAAAATTACACGAATTGATATATTCATCTATCTATATATATATGTATAAATTTTCTTGTCTATGCCAAAAAATTTAAGTTTTGGAGATCACAATGGATATACTTGTTCCTTTCTGTATAAAGGATAACGCGGAAGTTTCTGGGTTGTTTCTTTCCTGGATCGACTCGTTGTTATTTTTTCCAATTCACAAAGGTGTAAATATTGCACAATGCTACACTTGCTAAACCTATGTCTCAAGGGAAAGATGGCTTTCTCCAAGAGAATTTGAATAGCATAACAATGTTATGGATTTTTATTTTTTTTGCATACCATGATCCTCTATTTATAGGAGGATGGAAAGATATTTTACAACTAGTTTCCAATGTGAATGGGGGGTCTTTGAAGGTACCTCCCTTCCTTTCAATGATCCAAAGGAAGAATTTTAGGGCAATGTTGGGGTATCGTCGAGATCCACTTCATCCCAGAAGTGGTTGACGCTCGACCAAAATCATCAATGCGTCGTTTCTACATCTGCACGGGTTTGACGACTGTCAGTCGAGCAAGGTGCACACTATGCATGTTGTACATTGTGTTATCCCGCACAGTTGTACCCGTGCTATCTTTGCTAAATATGAGTGTATTTTCAAGACCATTTTGCATAGTTTTTTTATTATCTTTCCAAACTGAATGCCATCATCCTATAATTATTGGTAGTATGTTGTACTTGTGGTGCATGTTTCTTTTCATCCATTGTTTGTATTTTTCTAAGAAATTTGTCTTTATTTTTCACAAGAGTGAGAAAAAGAGAGTCCCTCAACTACCTTGGTAAGGCAACAAAGAAGAACAAAAGATTGGTTAGAAAGTTAGTGAATTTGCAAATTAGAAAACAAAATACAAAGAAAAACTAGAATGACCAATAATGGAAACTAAACTAAACAACTCTAAGCAAATGATGCATGAAATTGAACACATGGAATGGTTACCCAATAGAACTGAATGTTTGAATTGAATGCACCAAGAGGATAAATATGGGACTATGAATCCCCTATTCCTCCTAAGGGAGGGATCTTTTATCCCTAAAAAACTAGAGCTATCACTCTAAAATGGTGAGTTTACAATGATAAAAAAATCCCAAGGCTTAGCTTCACAAAAGGTGTAAATCTTGCACAATGCTACACTTGCTCAACCTATGGATTAAGTGAAAGATTGTTTTCTTGAAGAGAATTTGAACATCATAACAATGCTATGGATTTTCTTCTTTATTTTTGCATACCATGATCCTCTATTTATAGGAGGATGGAAAGATATTTTATAACTAGTTTCCAATGTGAATGAGGGGGGGGCGGGGGGGGTGTTTGAAGGTACCTCCCATTCTTTCAATGATACCAAGTCATAATTTTAGGGAGATTTTGGGGTATGGTTGAGATCCACTTCATCCCAGAAGTGGTTGAGGCTCGACCAAAATTATTAATGCGCCATTTCTGCATCCACGTGGGTTTGTCCACTATCAATCACCCAGGGCGTGCACTATACATGTCATACACTATGTTATCCCACATGGTTTTGCATGTGCTATCATGAGAGGGTGATGTATCTCTATGGGTATGACTTTTGGAACAATAATTTGATTTTCTTACTTAGAATCAGATACCTAGAAGTTCTAATCATGTATCTGATGCATATGCTAATTATATTTTAGATTGACATTTTTCATATAAATAAGCAAAGAAAACACATTCATTCATGTAGAAATTGTAACATATATAAGTAAAACCGAAGACCAATTTTTATTTATATTTCATCCTTTCTAGTTCAAAAAATATGGTGTCATAGTACAAAATGGGGCTCACACCCTAAAAATACATATATGGTCGGTATATAATATGACCATGGCATCTGCGCTTGTGGTGCCAAATGTGTATCATGATAGCACACTATGTCATTTGCGAGATGCCAGAAGAGTTGCACCCACACACAGGGTGCACCCACCACCTGGCATTGCATCGCCTCTGGCAGATCTTCCACTTGAACCATAGGAATCTTGTGTGTCAATCGAGACAGGTCCCCCTGCACATTCTATAGCACTCTCTCTGCATATCCTCCTACATGATCATCTCCTTAGCCCCTCCTTCGATTTCATAGAAATCCCTCTAGCCGTCATGGACCTACATCTACATAACAAAGAATTTGTTAATACTTTATACCATACACAACTATTTGCGTTTTTTTTATTTTTGTTGCAAAAAATAAAAAAATGAAATATATAAAAACATTTCTTACCAATATCACTGTAGGTGGAACCTAGTGGAAAAGGCATGTCTAGATCCCCTTTGTAGTTGATCCCACCATAAGGGTAGTCGTTAATGGCTATGACCTATCAGTGCCACTAGAAAAAGAACTCATCATTGTATGGGGTTGGCTCCCTACCACCTCCTAGTTGCCTCATCACGTTGGTCCACCATGACATGGTTGGATCACGTTGTCCACATGGAGTAATATCTACTCTAGGGCTCAAGCCTGGAACCCTCTCAAAGAAAAAACTACAAAGAATTGATGCAAATCCAAAATTTCTCATTTTCCCTTGTTTGCAATGCATCAACTCGCTCTTCATTTTATCTAGTAGTGAGGTACACCAGTCATAAAAATGGGTATTAAGCACTCCACTACATATAACATGAGTGGCCTTGATGCCTAGTGCAAGGAGGCCGACCCCGAAATCTGTGTAAGTACAAGCATGACGATATTTAAGCTCAGGTTCTCAATCACCCAGATTGGGAGTTGGATCCCTACTTTATTTGTAATGTAATGTGGCAATGTACTCCTCCATAGTAATACCACCCCCAACCCCTCAGGCCTTGAGATTCACTACCTCACCTCAGCGAGGCAATCCTGTGATGAAGTATATATCATCCACTTCAATCCTCAATGGTTGGCCATCGAGGTTGAAGGACTCTATCTCTGAATGCTAGTAGTTTACTATCAACTGGAGTAACCTCACTTGAGCCCTCATTTCCTTGAGAGCCCAAAATTTATAAAGGCCACATCTTTTTAAAGATTGTTGGGCCCTTGCATCTCTTCCCACTGCTGCATCTATCTCTTCATGCTCACTCTCCCTCCATTGAATCACCATTTTGTAGAGGAGAAACCATTTTTTTAGTTAAAACCTTTCAAAAATGTTGATCACAGACTTGTATGTGGGATGACTTGTTAACAATCGCATATAGGGCTCCATATACAAATGTAGGCTTCACTTTTCCTGTGTATATGGGGTCGTATACACGACCCGATGAACTATCATCCACGTATGCCCTAATTTCCATATCACTCTCTCTAATACTAAAAAAATGGGGCCTAAAATTGAAATTTAAACCATTGAAATTGAAGTAGAGCGGATGGGAACTTACTTGGTCTAGATGGTTTCTAATTCTGTTGATCATATCTCCCACAATCAACACTTGAAGATCGTGGGAAAAATGGCCTAAAATGCATTATGTGGGTGAGAAAACTCAAATGGTATGGTAAACTGGTCTATTTTTGCTATTAGTAGAAATGTTTTACCCACTTCCTATAGTTTGTGCTAATTTTTTACCTTATGTACTAATAGTGCAGTGGAAAGACTTGGTTTTTGGTGGTTTTGTCCAGGATGTTTTGCGGGTTCCAACGTCATGCTGCCCATTCACGCCTTCAATAGGTATATTCTTTCACTGACATATAGGATATGTTTTCACTCTATTTTTCACTCTTGCATCATCCTATGACTATGATGCATACACCCTAGGTATGAACCCATTTATTAGCGACACAAAACCTTCTTACTACTACACTAGCAAATTCAGGTCAGTTTGCGATGACTATTTCAACGCTCTTGCGACGTTATGTCGTGGATATTGTGACGAATCTTGAGTCTCCCAAACATCACTTCACATGATGTGGCACTTGCAATGAACCTAGATTAACGTCGCAAGAGAGATGATAGTAGACAAGTTGTCACGATTGTGACAAAAGATGAAATATCGTCGCCAGAATGAGTAAGTAAAGCAATCATTGCAAGAGCGACATAGTAGGGAAATCGTCACAAATGAGACAATGTAGAGCTATCTTCGCAAGCACAACAATAAAGAGAGATCATCGCACAGTCGACAATATAGGAAAAGTAAGGAAAATGTTGTGATGAATCAGCTTTTGAAGTGGTTGTCTCAAGAGCGACGAACACATGGTATATTGTGACGAAATTGCTATACAATTTTCATGATTTGTATAGCAAGTTCGTCGCAAGATTTGTACCGGTCATCGCAATATCAACGAAAACAGGGTATATTGCCACAAAATTGCTACAGAATTTTTGTGATTTGTATATAAAGTGTGTCGCAATATTTCTAGGGTGCATCGAAATTGTGACGACAATAATTAATTTAAAAAAATATATATTTTTGAGCAAAAAAAATTAAAATTTTATTTTTGAGCAAAAAAATTAAAATTTTATTTTTGAGCCAATTATAGAAGGTGCTATGATTGCACACTAAAGAGGTCATCCAAGTGAAGTTGTTGGTTGGTTGGTTGAGTCAGTTGACTGACCCGACTGTTCAAACTAACTATCTTCTTAAAACAATTACACAATTATATCAAAAAATAATACTCTAACTTAGATTTACATATTTAACATCTCCCTGGCCTCAAAGCCTTCTTTGTCCTAAAAAGGTGAGGAAAAATAAATACTCAAAACTTCCAAAGAAATTATTTCTTTGTTGTTCAAATAAACTCTGATGGCCTTATATATGATTTTATATTCTTTTTTTATATTTACTCATGGGTTATACATTTTAATATGGTGTCATTAAATACCTTCTTAAAAACACACGCTTGAGGTGTTTCTAGCTAAATTTATCATGTTCCCACTTAAACTCTCGCCAAAGGAAAGTCCTACCCTATGAGGGGGACCTTGAGGAAATAGATAGGGAAGCCACCCAGTATCACCTTAGTGCCCTTGCCTCTACATTTCTAGGCCATGGTTTCTAACATAAGGAGGGTTTTCCTAGGGGGCTAATACTAATTCCTATCATTACGTTTCTAGATAGGTGAGGACAAGGAATTTGTTTGACTTGGTTTGACTTCTCTAAACTAATGCTTCAAGAAAAGTAAGAGAAGAAAATTCTTAATGAATGCTTAGAAGGAAAAAACTTACTTTATTCAACACAACACACAAATGCACCATTACTCGTAATTAGTGATCAAGCAATATACAATGTTCAAGGTGAAACTTTCTAAGTAAAAAGTATATATCCATTCACAAGATATTCCTCATTTAGCAAATTTCATATGTGAAATAATTGAAGCATGAACAAGTACTTATGAAACATTTAAGCATGAAATTGGGTCATTATGATAGCAATGAAATAGAGCATCATTGTAACAAGTTCATAACCAATATAAGTTTGCATCCATTCAATAAATATATGCCATGAAACACCTGAAGTGTCACTATTGTAAAGAGAGAATAAGGCAACGAGCTCAATGTAATAACTTTAGAAGAAATACAATGCTACCATATTAGCAAATTTCATTATTATATGTCAAGGCACAAAAATTATATCATTAACCAAACTTATCATTCATTCATCAACACTCAGAAATTAATCTGTTTCT
>JASDQU010187249.1:31700-49386 GCA_032191745.1 Picea mariana | reverse complement strand
CACCTCTCTTATGAATGGGGATTTAGTGTCCATAGTGTTTTCACCTTGGAAGGTCGAAATTTTTGAGGATAAAATCAACCTAAATGAAAGACATTTCCAAACATGGCACAATAGTATGGTGGTGGCCACTTGAGACACCATCATAATTCCCAATTATTTCATTGACCATTGTGAATCTGTGCTAAAGTTCAACATGGATTGGGACTATTGTTATGTTAGATCTAAGATGCCCATTGGTTGATGAGTTGACATTTCACCACTTCCATTTACATTTTCATATGATGTAATTATGAGGAAAATATATTCTTGGACAATTTTTACAAAGAAGGAAGCATTGGATGGAATCATCTTTATGTTTCCATAGGTGGAAGATCATCCACAAGACTTAAGGACAAATTCAACAATTTTGGTTGGTCACAATAGAATGCTATCAAACACTATAAAAATCAAATGGAATCATTGAGCTTGGTTGGACCAAAATACCCCCTGATTGTAGTTGATACCCCCTAATTGTAGTTGATACTCTTTTACTCTAGCTCGGATGTTGTATTTTATCTAAGTGGATATTGTGGGGGAATAAAAACACTTCCTTGTTTGTTGAGGAGACACGGTGCCTAGTTTAGCCTCCTATGTATCTTTTTCACACATCAAGAGTGATATACTCTTTGATTCCTCCCTTTGTGAAGTTGTATCTTTCAATTGAGATGTAGGTCCACTATCCAGAGGAGCTTGAATAATGCTTTGACTTATGGGTTACGAGATCTTATCATCTACCTCTGCTAACCTCACATCTGGATTTTTTTTAACTTCAACGATCTCCTCATCCACTAAGGCATGTTCAGAAGGTGTTTTTTTCTCACTAAGATTGAGCTCTTCCATGTTTTGCTTACCCTTTTGAGATCCTTCCAATGTTTCCACTCCCATATGTATTGGTAAGAATCACCGAAGTTTGTTTGGGAGATATATGGACATGAAATATTTGTTTCCCATGGGATTTGCAAAGGGTGCATTGATAGGGGATGTTTTTGTAGTCCAACATTTGCACAAAACTATGCTTTCCTACCTCTATAAGAATAATGTCAGGAAGTCGAGAGATAGAAGAAAGAGGTCAAACCATTTCCTCCGACCGTGTTCCCTCCTCCGATGAAAAATTGTGTGCCCTCCTCCTCTGCAAATTGTGTGCCCTAGCCTCTGCAAATCGTGTGCCCTCCTCCTCTGCAAATCGTGTTCCCTCCTCCTTTGAAAATCATGTGTCATCATCCTTCTCCCGTCCTCCAAATCCATCATCCAAATCCAAACCGTGCTCGAAATTCGTCGTTGTGGTATCTTGCAGCCTGTGCGCGAGTGATGGTCGAACTGTGGTGGTGAGTGTGTGGACTGTGGAGCAATACTGTGGATTGTAGACTGTGAGTGTGTGAACTACATGGAGCAATACATATTGGAGCAGGTCGTGCGCATTTGCGTTTTGAAATGTTACACTTTGTGTTTTTCATTTTTAAGTTTCATGTTTTCATATATTATATATATAATATATAATATACAACCCAACATTGATAGACAACCCAAACATGAAGTCATGAGACCTACTTGGGTTGTGGATTTGAAATTGGGTTAGGAGTTGGTGTTTTAGAGGTTATGGGTTAATGGGTTAGTGATTTGGAGTCTAGTAGGAGTTAGTGGGTTAGTTGTCAAGAATTAGTGTGTTAGGGGTTGTGAGTTAGTGGGTTAGTATTTTTAGCCTATATAATGGGTTTGTGTGTTCAACATTAGGGGTTATTGGTTTACAATGTTGGAAATTACTAGGTTAGATGTTAGTTAATTAATTGTCATTAGGATTTAGTAGGTTAGATGTTAGTCAATCAGTTCTCATTGGGGGTTAACAAACAAGTGACCATTAGTGGTTGGGTTTTATGGATTATGGATTTCTCTCTTGTTGGTTTAGGGATCATTAGGGGATATAAATTTAATTGGTTGGTGTGTTAGGGATATTGGTTAAATCTCGATTAATCATTTAATAGGTGTTGGAAGCCATTTTGTATTTTTTATCTTTTTCTTATAAGCTGCCTACACAAGGGTTTTGAACCCTCAATACTCGTCGCAATTCTTTAAAACAAAATGGCACTATTATCTTGCGCATTTGCACACCTGTTTTTCATTTTCATTTTCACGACTGCAAGCGTGAAAACCTTGAGTTGGAACTCATTGTTCATGGCATTAAAATTGTCACTGGATTATTACCAATACTCTTGTTCATGTGGTCATTTCAACTTTAACTCAATAATGGTCATACAGTTGGCAAGACACCTAACCTTTACTCACTTTGCATTTGATTTTTGTTAATATGGTTTCAATTATAAGTTCTTGATGCAATGGTATGTGGTATTTTTGATTAAATCTTTGGTGCAATGGTTTCATAGAATGAATTAACTTTGGGATTAAATCCTTGATGAAATTTTGGATATATTGGTTTCTTTCAAGTCATACAAACGCTATGGTCGATTTAACATTCGGACCGATTATTGGTTATGAACACCATGGTTTTCATATGGTTATTTGATAATTCATTTGGTTGAAATCTTTTTGGATATACATTGTTATGATTTGAAAAGGAGTTGTTCATTGTACAGCCGACATGATAGCTCTACATGGTTTCAATTCCTACACCACCCTCGCCTGCATAAGCATTAACGTCCTGCCTTGTATTGCGGGCTGCCTCTGCTTGTTTTGGGGAAGCTTTGGGAAAATGGTGTTGTGTCTTCCCCGTCAAACCCTCTCGTTGATTACCCCATTGATTTTGTGTTGCTATTCATGGCCCCTGTAGTACAAATTGAACCCCATGGTGTCCAGACTCTGTTATGGTTTGATAGGGCCAGAGGAGATTGCTTAGGCTAACCCCGTAATTGCCTTCCAGAGACACATTTTTGCGTGAGTGATTCTGGGCAAACGGTTTTGAATCAGATCAAACCCTTGAAAACCCAGAACTGAAATTAGCCCCTTTACCTTCATTGTGAGAGGTTTCCTCATAAATTGGGTTATTACAAAGTTATAGCTCATGTTTTAGAGGTCAAATCTCAGATCTTCTCCGTGTTTGAAAGGTGCGTTTTGGTCTGTGTGCATTTGATGAAACATTTATTACTTCTACAGGCATGTGCTTTAGAACCCCTCTCACTCATCCTACCATTCCCCCTCTCCTACACTCTTTCCCCCTGTTGAACCCTTGATCAATTCAAAGGGTATTCAACCAGTCTGCCAGCAAATTTTTACATCTACAGGACATGTGATTTTTAAAAGAAAAAAAAAACGTGTAAGCAGCTACAGCCATTATGATTCGATTTGATTTCACAATGGCTGGTATGATTTTGTTTAATTTTAGCATGATTTTTCCTTTCTTAAATAAGCATAAACAATTTTGTTGGTTCTGAATTAGCATAGCCAATTGTGTTTGCTCTGAATTAGTTTGATATAATTATGTTTTGTTTGAATTGATTCAAAAATGATTATGTTAGTTTTGAATTGGCATAAACGATGGTGTTTGCTCTGAATTAGTATAAAAGATTAGATTGATATAGTCTGTTTCGATTGAATGGATTCAATACGATTTCGTTTTTTTCTGAATTGGCATAAAAGATTTGGTTTGTTTTAGCGTGAATGATTTTTGTTTGCTTTGAATTAGTAATAAAGGATAGCATACATTTATGTTACCATTGAATTAATTTAATACGATTTTGTTTGATAATATGACTAGCTACATGATCGTTTGATTTTGCTAGCTAGTTATTAAAATTCATTTTTGTTGATTTTACAATTAAAACACTCTCTAAAATTGTTTACTCTTGCCCATCTACAGGTACACACGAATTTCAATGGGAATTGGATCTGTTGTGGCTATTTTAGAACATGATTTTTGTTACATAGATTTGGTTTAGGTTGTTAGCTTTAGGCAGAAATAGGAATCTAGAGATTGTTCCCATATTTTTTGTAAACAGTTTTGATGATTTCCACAGGGATGTTTCACCCTGTGGCCTTTAAATACTTATTATTTTTTGTAAAGAATCCATAGATATTGGGAGAATAGAGACTATCGACTAGTGATTCAGACTGTAATGAAAGTGGATGTTTTGTAACAGCTTTAGCTTTCAAATATATCATACTTTTATTTCAAGTTCTTGTGCATTTTAATTTGTAATCAAATTATTGACTACTTTAGATATCAATATTTATTGCAGGTTGATGCGTTATGATTTAAATTATGTCCATTTTTTATGTATCTCATTTTACTCACAACAATCACTCTGTTTGAATTTAATGACTAGAAGGTTTATCTTCTTGGTTAAATGAACAGCTACGTACAAATCTTTGTAGAGGGATTTATCTTGATGTGACTGTTTGTAAATCATAAAATTGTTGTTGCCATATCCTTTATCTGTTCTGTCGTTAGCAACTCTGAAGCGTTGTTGCTTCATGTTTATGTGAATTAGTGGAAGATATGATGCGGGTTTACCTCATCAAACAATGAACGCAAATGCTTATGCACAGGACAAATAGGAAGCATTAATTTCAGGTCAGTTTGTCATTTTATTTCAATAGTTGATTAATATAAGGATTCACTGTAATGTAAATAGATATACAATATAGTTTGTAGTTTTTATTACATAGTTAGATAGTCATTATTTCATTTCTCAGCACAGATTACTATTCTTATTGATTATCTTAGATAGCTTTTATTTTATTTCTTTCTCATAAAAATTATAAAAAATCAAAAATAATAACTTTGTTGTCATAAGACAATTTACAAATGATTTTCGCAAATTTCGATTAAAATTTGTATTTTGTAAATACTGTACATATACAATCAAGATTTAATAGTATTGATAGTTGAACATTTGATAAGTAGAATTATTGTTAGTAAACTGCATATATATTCTAGATTTGTATATAGTTTGTTGTAGCTCTTTTTTCACTTAGATTAGTTTCTTTAGCTTATTTTTCCACTTTCCTAGAACTTAGATCGGCCAACGGAGCCGCTAGACCCATCGGGGTGGATTATTCCAAACAGCTTGGGTTATTTAGACAACCCCGAACCAGATCCACTCCTCCAGTTGACGAGCGGTCAATTTTGCCCATCAACAAATGGCGCTAGAAGGAGGGCCAACTGACAAGATGGCCTTGTAGGAGCCTTTATTTTAAATATATTCAATTTCCCCATGGCTCCCCAAATCACTGTGTTGGAACATGATTTCAACTTCTCATTACCCGATGTTCCCAACGAGACAGTCTCATGCTTTTCCAAACTCACCTTTGATGGTGGAGGCAATACATCTGCTAAATACCACCTTAACAATTTTTGGTGCAAATGCGTCAAACATGACATCTCAGATTTAAGTGTTTTATGCAGACTGTTCACTTTTGCTTTTAGAGGTTGGATCAAACATTGGTTTGAATCCTTTCCAGCATGTCACATTTTTGATTGGTTTCAATTTGTAGATGAGTTTCTAGATGCTTTTGAAATTTATTATTTTAATCAATTATGTGAAGAATTTCATACTTCGTTAATCAACGACGATTCATCTTCAGAAGACTTTTTGACAAGAGTCTATCATATCCTCTGTAAATTTAATCTCGATGACATGTCATTGGCATTAAATCTCTTCTATGATGCTTCCATCCCTTCCATCCAGTCATGTTCAATCACGAATGAAGAACCAATTGCAAATCCTATCACTCAACTACAAGAACAATCTTCTTCGCAAGAAGAGAAAAATTCTTCCGATAATGTTGAACAAGCCAGGGAGGTAGAATATATTGATCAAGATCTTATTGACAATCAAATTGGTTTTTCCTTTGAATCATTGTATTTTCAGTCTAAGACTAGTATGGAAGATGATTTGTTTCTAGCTCAAGGTGAATACCCTCATTCTTGTAACTCGTTATCTAATCAACATTTAAAATCAGTCATTGAAGAACACTTAAGCGACGAAAATCATCTTGAATGTTCTAGTAATCCTATGAAACTGATTAGAGAAGAAGTTACGCAACTAGAAGAAGAAACTTTAAACCTTCATCCTCAAAATGCACTTTGTTCACAGGAAAGACTAGATGCTTGTCACATAAATTTTGAATTATCTATCACACAAAAGGCAAATTTAGATGATCATATTATGCTGAGGAATTCATCACCAAAACAGAGTAAGAGTTTTAAAGAAAGTGAAGAGAATTGTCTTGAGAATACCATTGTTGAGTATCATAGTTCAAGAGATTCTTTTCATCTGTTTATTTCTGATTCCTTTTATTCTTTATATCCTGATCTGTTCCTAGATTCTGGTGGACTTGACATATTACCTACAACATACTACTCTTTTCTGCCACAATCATATCCTTTCGATATGCTAAATTTTGGTGAAATCAATTCCAAACCTAACATTGATAAACTTGGATTTGATGCTTGTTCACTTTCATCACTCACATGGGAAAAGGACATGTTGCGAGATGATTTTACATAGTTTATTGTTGAAAAAGACAATGCATTATATTTTATGGAAATCAAACATTCTAAGTTTCATACTCGTTCTTTGCTTAGCTCAATTCTTAATGTTTATGCTTCACATTTTGAAATGATCAATCTCATCTAAGGAAACATTCAAACCAATGATCTAATTGATTGCATGAATCCTCCTATGATAAGTTTCCCATTGATATATTCGTTTCATCAAAGTCATGGTTTGCATCCCCATTTTTGTGACAGGATCTTAGGATGGCTTGAATATTCATATATGAAAAAATTTCATAATAAAGACAAAGTTGAGCATGCTTTCTTTTTACCCAAGTTTCTTGGAAGTAGGTGGGACATATTTCTTTTAGATCCTCCATGTAAAAAAATTAATGAACACTTAGAGAATTGTCAGGAGGATGGGGCATTTCAGCCTTGGCTGATGGTTATTCCATTTTCTTGTAATCTTGACAAGTTTTTCAAACCTACTTACACTCGCCCATGCTAATATGACCCTTATCACAACAAGATTGTGCAATGGTTGGAGGATTCGTACAACAAGAATATCCAAGGAAATGGTAAGATCATGCTTACTTTGTTTTTAGATGATGATTATGAAGGTAAGTGTGATATGTTTTTGTCATTTGTTGATATATTACCATTCTTATTAGTAATGCTTGATCTTATTTCCATTGCAATATTAGAGTTACTCCGATGGATACATTGGAAACATGACTTCACGTAGTATCCTGATTTGTTTAATAGTTAGGGTAGGTTTAGGAATAGGTTTTTCTTTCAGTTGTATTTCTCACTATCTCTCTTTGTAATAATGAAGTCATGAACGCAAGTGGGCGCACCACGAGAACCATAATATGACTGTTATCAGGGAAGTCCGCTTGATCTTTTTCTCTTTGCTTTTAGTTGAACATTTATTTTCAAAAACGCAGTATCATCATGAAAATATTAAATGGAAAGTAAAGAGATTAATAAATCTGAATCAACCCTGACCCAAGGTACCACGAGTAAGACTGCTTTCCCATCAAATAGGATTTTCCTACTTTCTTTCAGTCTCCCAAGGGATTTTTTGCATGAGGTTTTCAGATGCACATTCTGTACATATTTTTTTGTTTGGATTTCGTTGATTTCCAATGTTTCTTCGCTGGTGTGTTTTGATTTCTCCCTTATGCTTATCAGTTTTTGATTTTGGAAATACACATACTTGCATTATGAACTGTTCAGACAAAGAAAACAGAAAATGTTTCCTCTTAAATGACTGTTGAAAAGTTGTTTAAACATCAATTGTGATATACTTTTGAAATTTACAGCCATGTTGAGGAAATACTGTTGTTTGAAAGAAGTTTATTGATTTCAATCTATAAGTGAAGCCTGTCACGATCATCCATTATCTTCTTACGATGTCCCTATTCCTTAAGGGAATAACTCAAAAGATGTATCCCTACCTTCGAAGGTCAGTTTTGTAAACAAACCATCTCTGAATATTAATGAAGGATAGTTTAAAAAAAAAAAAAAACTTTCAAGGTCTGTAAAAAATATGTCCAAAATATCACAATTTTCAGCGTCACCCCGCTCAAATATATATCTTTAAAAATCAAATAAATCATTAAAAGAGTTGTGTGAAGTGCTTGTAAACCCACCGGGATACTGAACAGGTCTGCTGGCAGCAGGTAAATGCATGCATGACGCCAATACAACTTCGTCGGGGTACTGAACAGACCTGCTGGCAGTGAAGCAATGTCAGGTATATGAAAATTTGCAAATATGAAATCTCTTGACCTTAAAATGTCCTTTATTCTGATCTGGAACTTCTTGGCAGGATACGGATATCAGAGTGGTTTAAATGGCAACCCTGTCGAGGCTATGGACGCCTACTGGCAGCAATGGCTCTGTCAACAGTATTGGAGATTTTATCTTTAATATCATGACTCGCTTGTCTTAAGACTGATATAAGTTTTCATCTTTTAGGTACAGCTGGAATTTGTTTGATTAATGATGATGTTTAAACAATTTTATGGTCATTTTTGAGTTAGAATTATTCTAATCTGGACTTGTTCTTTTGGCAGAGATAATTGCTTCTACCAGTGTGTCGCCATTGTTCGCGGCCATTTTGCATTTTTTATCTTTTTCTTATAAGTTGCCTACACAAGGGTTTTGAACCCTCAATACTTGTCGCAATTCTTTAAAACAAAATGGCACTATTATCTTGCGCATTTGCACACCTGCTTTTCATTTTCATTTTCACGACTGCAAGCGTGAAAACCTTGAGTTGGAACTCATTGTTCATGGCATTAAAATCATCATTGGATTATTACCAATACTCTTGTTCATGTGGTCATTTCACCTTTAACTCAATAATGGTCATACAGTTGGCAAGACACCGAACCTTTACTCACTTTGCATTTGATTTTTGTTAATATGGTTTCAATTATAAGTTCTTGATGCAATGGTATGTGGTGTTTTTGATTAAATCTTTGGTGCAATGGTTTCATAGAATGCATTAACTTTGGGATTAAATCCTTGATGAAATGTTGGATATATTGGTTTCTTTCTAGTCATACAAATGCTATGGCCGATTTTACATTCGGACCGATTATTAGTTATGAACACCATGGTTTTCATATGGTTATTTGATAATTCATTTGGTTGAAATCTTTTTGGATATACATTGTTATGATTTGAAAAGGAGTTGTTCATTGTACAGCTGACATGATAGCTCTACATGGTTTCAATTCCTACACCACCCTCGCACGCATAAGTATTAACGTCCTGCCTTGTATTGCGGGCTGTCTCTACTTGTTTTGGGGAAGCTTTGGGAAAATGGTGTTGTGTCTTCCCCGTCAAACCCTCTTGTTGATTACCCCGTTGATTTTGTGTTGCTATTCATGGCCCCTGTAGTAAAAATTGAACCCCATGGTGTCCAGACTCTGTTATGGTTTGATAGGGCCAGAGGAGATTTCTTAGGCTAACCCCGTAATTGCCTCCCAGAGACACGTTTTTGCGTGAGTGATTCTGGGAAAACGGTTTTGAATCAGATCAAACCCTTCAAAATGCAGAACCAACATTAGCCCCTTTACCTTCTTCGCAAGCGGTTTCCTCAGAAATGGGGTTATTACAAGGTTATAGCTCGTGTTTTAGAGGTCAAATCTCAGATCTTCTCCGTGGATGAAAGGTGTGTTTTGGTCTGTGTGCATTTTCTGAAACGTTTATTAATTCTACAGGCCTGTGCTTCAGAACCCCTCTCACTCGTCCTGTCATTCCCCCTCTCCTACACTCTTGCCTCTTGTTGAACCCTTGATCAATTCAAAGGGTATTCAACCAGTCTGCCAGCAAATTCTTACATCTACAGGACATGTGATTTTTAAAAGAAAAAAAAATGTGTAAGCAGCTACAACCATCATGATTCGATTTGATTTCACAATGGTTGGTATGATTTTTTTAATTTTAGCATGATTCTACCTTTCTTAAATAAGCATAAACAATTTTGTTGGTTCTGAATAAGCGTAGCCGATTGTGTTTGCTCTGAATTAGTTTGATATAATTCGGTTTTGTTTGAATTGATTCAAAAATGATTCTGTTAGTTTTGAATTGGCATAAACGATGGTGTTTGCTCTGAATTAGTATAAAAGATTAGTTTGATATAGTCTGTTTCGATTGAATGGATTCAATACGATTTCGTTTGTTCTGAATTGGCATAAAAGATTTGGTTTGTTTTAGCGTGAATGATTTTTGTTTGCTTTGAATTAGTAATAAAAGATTTGTGTGATATATAGCATACATTTATGTTACCATTGGATTAATTTAATATGATTATGTTTGATAATATGACTAGCTACGTAATCATTTGCTTCTGTTAGCTAGTTATCAAAATTCGTTTTTGTTGATTTTACAATTAAAACACTCTCTAAAATTGTTTACTCTTGCCCATCTACAGGTACACACGAATTTCAATGGGAATTGGATTTGTTGTGGTAGTTTTAGAACATTCTTTTTGTTACATAGATTTGGTTTAGGTTGTTAGCTTTAGGCAGAAATAGGAATCTGGAGATTGTTCCCATATTTTTTGTAAACAGTTTTGATGATTTCCACGGGGATGTTTCACCTTGTGGCCTTTAAATACTTATTATTTTTTGTAAAGAATCCATCACTGTTGGGAGAACAGAGACTATGGACTAGTGATTCAGACTGGAATGAAAGTGGATGTTTTGTAACAGCTTTAGCTTTCAAATATATCATACTTTTATTTCAAGTTCTTGTGCATTTTAAATTGTAATCAAATTATTGACTACTTTAGATATTAAGATTTGTTGCAGGTTGATGCGTTATGATTTAAATTCTGTCCATTTTTTATGTATCTCATTTTACTCACAACAATCACTCTGTTTGAATTTAATGAATAGAAGGTTTATCTTCTTGGTTAAATGAACAGCTATGTACAAATCTTTGCAGAGGGATTTATCTTGATGTGATTGTTTGTAAATCATAAAATTGTTGTTGCCATATCCTTTATATGTTCTGTCGTTAGCAACTCTGAAGTGTTGTTGCTTCATGTTTACATGAAGTAGTGGAAGATATGATGCGGGTTTACCTCATCAAACAATGAACGCAGGTGCTTATGCACAGGACAAATAGGAAGCGTTAATTTCAAGTCTGTTTGTCATTTTATTTCAATAGTTGATTAATATAAGGATTCATTGTAATGTAGATAGATATACAATACAGTTTGTAGTTTTTATTACTTAGTTAGATAGTTATTATTTCATTTCTCAGCATAGATTACTATTCTTATTGATTAGCTTAGATAGCTTTTATTTTATTTCTTTCTCATAAAAATTATAAAAAATCAAAAATAATAACTTTGCTGTCATAAGACAATTTACAAATGATTTTCGCAAATTTCGATTAAAATTTGTATTCTGTAAATATTGTACATATATAATCAATATTTAATAGTATTGATAGTTGAACATTTGATAAGTAGAATTATTGTTAGTAAACTGCATATATATTCTAGATTTGTATATAGTTTGTTGTAGCTCTTTTTTCACTTAGATTAGTTTCTTTAGCTTAGTTTTCCACTTTCGTAGGACTTAGATCGGCCAATGGAGTCGCTAAACCCATTTGGGTGCATTATTCCAAACGGCTTGGTTTATTTAGACAACCCCGAACCAGATCCACTCCTCCAGTTGACGAGCAGTCAATTTCGTCCGTCAACAATAGGCTAGTAAGGAAGAATTTATTGTGTTAGTGCTTAGTGGATTAGGATTTAGTGTCTTAGTTGTCATCCAGTTAGTGGTTAGTGGGATAATTTCCATCCATGTTTAATGGGTTAGGGTCATGTGTTAGTGGGTTAGTATCTTTAGGGTTAGTGAGTTAGGTATTAGGGGGTTAGTGCATTAGGGGATCAAGGATTAGTGGGTTAGTGCGAGACACAAGTTCAAATATAGCTAGCTTCCACTATAACCCCTAGATTAGTGCCAAAAATGATGCAGGAGCATCGCTCCCAAGCTAGTGCACCAACCACCAGCCAACTCAGCGCACGCATTCAATGAGAGAGGCGTAGCTCTTTCACATTTTGAATTTGAATGTGAAAGCAATTAATGATGTAAGGTTTTTAGATCCATAAAGTCGTGCTTATACATAGGTTGTAGTTAATAGGAATCCTTTAATGGTTTTAAGGCTATAATCTAGCTCCGATTTGGAATAGACAGCTCATTCATTGTGATTGAATAGGGTAGGTGAGGATGGAGGGAAGAGCTCGAAGAGCCCCCTCATGTAAAAGATATTTTTGGTCTTGTTTGGGGAGTGTATGTAGAGAGGATAGAGAGAATAGAAAAGAGAAGGAGCAAGACTTGTTTACAATCTGAGCTTAAGAACACCATTGTAAATAGGCATTTTATGTTAATACAAATAGAGGCAGTTTTACTGCATATGATTGTTGTGTTGTGTGTGGATGTCTTCATGTGTTCTTATATGTTGTGAATATATGTTTTGGATGTGCATTTGCAGGAGTTGTTTAATTTCAAATTTGGAGATCTTTGAGGCTTCATGCCAAGAGGGTGTGACAGAACACTGCAGGTTTTGATAGCCAGTGCATAGACACACTTCCAGTTCTACGGAATTTGGAAAAAGAGTACCAAGAGGGTACACCAACTGGAGTCTGAAGATCAGGAAGATCTCAAGGTTGATGAATACCTTGGAGATAGGTTGTGTAGAGTGAAGACACAGTGGAAGACAGAATTGTTGTGGAATTCTTTGAGACTCTGCCAAGAGGGCATTGAGTGAATGCATTGGATGCATTGAGGAACTTTGTTGTGAGTTCAGAAGGAAATAGAGTCACTGTGGGATTCTGTGAAGAGATACTCTGCCAGGAGGGAATTGAGAAAATGTGCAAATAAATCACAAGGAGAGAAATCTTTGAGTTTTGGGAAGAAGAAGAACCCGGGGAGAGGATCTTCACAGGGTTGTTGAACACCCTGTCAGCTCAGGAAGGAGTTGTCTGAGCAGGAACTTGCCAAACAAGGCATTTCCATCCCTTCAAGGAGAGAAAGGGACAGAGGAAAAATACCTATGCAAGGAGTGCACTAGGCCAACACTCAGGAGAAGTGTTGATTGACAACCATCTAGGATTTTCAAGGCTCAAGGAATGTGCAAAGAGCAGACTTTGTTTCAAGTCTAAAGCACAGGAGCAGGAGCAAGGGGGAGGACTTATTCTAAGTCCCGAAGCTCAGAACAGATAGCACTATCATGTGAAAATAATCTGCAATGACTGTAGAGGTCAAGAAGGCCCTTTGGAGGGCATCAAATTCTCCATCTGAGGGGGAGAAAAAGGACCGAATTCCTTAGAGGTCTGAGCAGTAGAGAAGCTCGGGAAAAATAGCACCTTCATGTGTATAAGACCCTGTAGGAATCATAGGAGTCATGGAAACCTTTTAAGGTTTCAGAGAAGGGAAGATAAGGAGGAAAAGTACCTTCATGCACAAGAGAAAAAGCTGCAAGGGGTGCAGATATCATGGAATCCTTCGAGGATTCAAAGAGAACAAATCTCAGGAGAGAGAGTGCTTTCATGCATAGAGCCCTGTAAGTAATCGCAGAGGCAGAGAAAACCCTTTGAAGGGTTTGAGTTTGACAAAGCTCAGGAGGAACAACATCCTTCGAACACAAGCGATCCAAGGAGTATAGGCTTCATAAAAGAGACAAAGGGTGAGACCTTTGATAACTGGAAAATCTTCCAGGAGAAGGAAGAAAGCATAAGCTCATGAGGAGAACAGTTGCCATCAGATCTCATGCAGATAACCGATAGCCATCGAATCTGTTGAAAGGAGCACGAGGTTTAAACCCTCACATGCAAAGGAGATGGGCCACTAGATCATTCCGGTGTTTTGGAGATTTGGGGTTCAGCATTTTGAGAATCCCAATGAGAAGAGACTGGGGCACTTCATGGTGAAAACCCTGAAGTCACGAAACGCAACTTACCCTTGGGGAAGAACTTCGGGATTTTGGCTATTCGGAGTTCGGAAGGTAGAGAAGACAGATATTTTGGTACTGAGAGTTTCAAACTCCCAGTACGCGAAACAACGAAAGAATCCGGGCTGTCCATTTCAGAGGACACGTGGCAGAGATCTAAATACATCGGGATTTCATCATAGCGGGAATCGGGATTTCAGAAATCCTGAAGACCAAGAGTCGGGGTTCTTGGGAATTTAAAACCCCAGAGAAGACTGTGGTCATATCGGAAGCAATCACATGGACCATAGATCTGGCCCCGGGGGCTAAGTTTCGTTGAAGCCATTTCGGCTTTTCAGGATTTCAGCATTCGGTGAGTCAAAAAGACATAGGCTCTCGACATCAGGACTCAGGGAGTCCCGAAACCCAAAATTACATTTTGGGAAAAGGTCACGGTTGCGTGAGTCCATGTGTAGATGAAAACTTGTGCCTTGATGCAATTATTTGTATAGGTGAGGTTTTCATATGAGGACCTATGGATCTGATTTGTTGAAGGTTCCCGCAAGGAATCGAGAGAGTCGCTTTGGCTCAAGGGAAATTGAACGATCCTGTGAGCGAATTCTGACCCGAGGGTTCGGGGGTCTACATCAAACAACTTGCAATGAGATTCAAAATATGGTCTGAGGATTCCCTTAGGCATGAGATTCAAAAGATATGTTGTTGGGTTAAAATGGTTAGTATTAAACTTCACATGCACCAAATTATCACAAGTGGATTTGAGGATGTTCCTAGACATGAGATCCAAAAGATACGACACTAAGTCAGGATGAACAACATTAGAGTTCCCATGCAAAACATTATTCATAATGGATTTGAGGGTGCCCTTGGGCATGAGATGCAAAATATAGGTCATTAATTGTCGACTATTATAAGCGGAGTTGAAGAGGATTAACCTCCCATGATTTTTTTATGGTTCCAAGTGTCATATATAAAAAGTTTCATTGATGAGGAAGTAGAGTCTAATTGAAAACTATTGACCTCACATTCTTGAGGATGTTGATTTGTAAACTATCATGTGTGGAAATCATAAGGATGGGACTTGAGAATGGGTATTTTACCCTTGAGAATGGGTATGATGACGACGATGACAACGATGATCATTATTGTCATGGTCTTCATTGTCATCAATACTATCATCATCGATCATCATTATCAGTGAGAAAATAAAAAATTTCATCATCATCATCGTCATCGTCATGGTCATTGTTGTCATCATTGTCATTATCATTGGTACAATTATCGTCATCATCATCATTGGAAAAGATGATCATGAGGTGAAAAGATATATCTGGAAGATTTTGATATCATCATGTGATTATACGATGATGACGATGATCATCATTTTCAACATCATCATCATCGTTAGTATAGTCATCGTCATCAATAAATTCATCATTCATGGACCCTACATTGTGTTAGAATGGAAAGGTGTCTTGTATGTATTAGAATTCAAGATACATGATTTAGAACTATATGCTTTGGACCATTTGGCTTATATATCATATGATTGACACATTATAATGTCATGTGCGTGCTTATAATGGGATTAGTATTGATCATAGTGTTCATTGACATTATTACATTGATATTGTTAAAGGTTTTGTGTGACTGTATATGAGATTAAGGGAGTATATATTAGACAATGTCTAAAAATTTGTATATATACAAAATGGATAGACAATGTGTGGAATATACTAACCTGTGTTCTTGCAACTCTAGACCTCCTAGATGCTCACATCAACTTCTAACAATGTGTTAACAATATTCATAGTCAAACATTTCCTTAATTAATTATGACTACCAAATTTCAAAATGTACTTGACATGTCTTGATAAGTTAATGTATTCAACATCCCCAAGGAATTGTTGTGATAGATAAGTTTTCCAATTTCAATTGTTAAGATTGTGTCAGTGATCATAATGGATACACAATTAGGGCCCATGAATAATGTATTAGGGACTAAATCCTTAGATCTTCATCGTCAATTCATGGCTTAGGCCCCAAGGATCATTCTTGTTGTGCTCAATATTTGAAGTTGGGCCTATAATCATCCTTGTTAAGATTGTGTCAGTGATCATAATGGATACACAATTAGGGCCCATGAATCATGTATTAGGGACTAAATCCTTAGATCTTCATCGTCAATTCATGGCTTAGGCCCCAAGGATCATTCTTGTTGTGCTCAATATTTGAAGTTGGGCCTATAATCATCCTTGTAATTGCAATTGGTGTGTCTCATTGTGACCAAATGGCCTCCACTTAGAACCATGTCCTCGAGCATAGCAAGGAAAAAATAGATAAGTTCATCTCCTTCAAAAAATAAAAACATATAAAGATCATATATAAGATATAAACACATACCTCTTCTTTTCAACAATTAAATATCAGTCATCTTCTTCTTCATCTAGCTCAACATCTGTATCGGGATCTTGTTCAGAATCGATATTGGTGAAAGGCTCATTCCTATCAACATCATCATCAATGTCATTTTCGCTACTATAGTTATCGATATCGTCAATGAGATCATCGTCTCCTACATTTGGATGAATAACTTCTTCAACTTCTTCATTTGACACATAGACTACATGAGCCACCTGCTCCTGATCTGCATAATCATGATATTCTTCCTCGTTATTATCTTCATCCTCGGCTACATGATTTTACTTTACTGGTCTTCATCTTGGATCATATCTAACAACATATGACCAACCTACTTTACCAGGTACCTCTGAGAAAAATACTTGCTCACATTGACTTGGAAGAACATAATGCTCTGTAACCGGTTCAAATGACCTTGTATTAACCATGGTAAATCCATTATCATGCTCAATAACAGTTCTTTCAGGATCATGTTCATGCATCTTTAGCCTGTACCATTTAACCTCAAACAAAACAATTTTAATGGAATTAAAATCACACTCAATTATATCCTCCAAATGGCCATAGTACCTATTCCCAGTTTCTTCTGAATTTATGTCACTTCTAGAGAAAATGTTGGTGACCTTAAACACTGCAGTTATCCCATAATCCAAGGTTTTCATCTTATCATCCAACATTTTGATACAAAATTTACAACCATTACACCACATAGCCTTGTGATGTTTCAACTGCAACATGGACAACAAGTAAAAAAAAAATTATCAATTAATAATCCTCATATCGGACTTACTAAATATATATTTCAATAATTAAACAAACCAAATACATTGAAAATTTGGGAAAAAAACTAGGAAAATGTGGGTAACAAATTTAACTTGCATGTTTATCTTTTAAACCAAAGGATAAATCAACTTCCCTTGATGTAAGATCAGGAAATTGATCTCGATGACGATGTGTTGTTTTAATCATCTTACTCACCCCTTCCCATGATAACCTACCGAAGTATTCTTCAGTATATTCTATCCAATGCTCCATCCAATCAAGTTTGTTTGCAATGTGTAAATGTAAAGCATCCCACTCTCGAGAAACTATATTATAGCTTACAAACTTAATATCATTAATTATTTATTGTTAATAAATGAATAATTTAATAGATGTGTAATATATTAAATCTACATCAACATCTAATAATTACCTTTCACAGTCCTCATTTTACCTTTCCCCAATAGGACCTCCCCTTCAAATTTGTTGATGGAGTCGAGATTCCAAATGTGAGGCACATTCATATTTTCTGCTAAT